>JADLZK010011531.1:0-63796 GCA_015847255.1 Hyparrhenia diplandra | reverse complement strand
CTAATCATGCTTCTAGCATGTCCTTAGGCTTCTCATCATCAGTTGCATCACGTCGATCGCATTGTGGATGTCATGAACCAGAATTGGGCCACCCCGAGAGTGGCTAGATGGGCCTGACACGGCAGCCCCGGCCCTGAGGGGGCGGCGGCTGTGCGCTAGAGGGCGCCCCCCTGCCGCCTTCCCTCTCCCCGTACGATTCGAAGTTTGCTTCATATTCAAGTTAGGATTATCTTAGGTAATTTTTTGTGTGCAAGGGGATATCTCATCTATAAGGGGAGACCCTTATTAGGAAAGAATAAGTTAGGTTATGCTTGTAAAAGGTATTCCATCGTATAAGGAAACCTTATAGAGATTGCTTATATTACAAGTCCCACTAGTCGGGCTATATAAGCAAGGGGCATGTAATCTCTAGGGGATAAGCAAGCAAATAAAAAAAGCCCCCCGGACCCCTCCTGGGGGCCTCCCAACCGCGCCGCCACTCTCCCAAGGCCTCGCCCTTGACCTCCCTGCGCCGCCGCCCACCTGTCCCTTTCCGGCCGCGCCCCTCCCCCCCGGCGGCTCCCTCCCCTCCACTCGTTGTTAGCTGCTGTGCTGCTGTGAGAAGGGTGCAGCCCCGACGCCATCTCGGGAAGCTAACGGTCGACAAACACGTGTCGGTCCGGAATCTGGCCGGAATCGACAGGCTGGTATCCGAGACCGGGACGATTCCCACCACCCATGGCCCGGATGAAGGAGTTCAATCGCGGGCGCTGAAGCTCCGATCATTTCTTCGCGCGATCGCCGGCGCCGCACGGCATGGAGGCCCGTCTTCGCCGCAGGAGTACGTCACGCATCACCCTCCCGAGACGCGGGGCGATCTAATTGCCGGAGGATGGCGCGGCGGCCGCCGCCCGGCCGGCGCGAGGCGGCCCGGAGCGCCCCGGCGCCGCCCTCCCCGCCTCTGTGACCGGCTCCGACCACCTATCCTCGGCTCGGCCGAGGGAAGATAGCGCTGTACATGGCGCACCGGCCGCCATCGGCGTCATCTCGACGGCACCGCGGCAGCACCGGCTGCCCTCTCCTCTCCACCGACACCGCGACCGTGCGAGAACTCCCGCGAGATGGCGTCACCAGCGCGCCGCCGCTTTCACTGCAGGCGCCACCGCGCCCGCTCCGCGTACCTCAGCTGCGCCACCAGCGACGCCCGATCTGCCGTCTTTGCCACCAGCGGCAGCATACCATCCCCTCGCGTCGCGGCACGCAAGTCCGAGGAGTTCGACCGGAACCAGCGACCCCACCTGCGGTTCGCAGCTGGAGCTCTTCTTCTGAGGCTCAACGGACGCGTCGACCGGACTACTAAAGTGAGTTACGCCGCCTTCCACCTCCTCACGGTCTTGCTTGCGATCCCGGGTACATTGACATGTCAAGAAGAAGTCCCCGCTTGAGTGGGACGAGTTCTGGCGCTGCGACATCGCCGGCCCGCCCGACACCTCGGCGCCACGGGGGCATACGCGCCGCCTTCCCGGGGGCAAGGGGCGGGCGACCCCATCAACGCGCCGGTCTATGCTTCCGCATGGATTTTGAGGGCGAGCGCCACCACGTGACCTCTTTTGTCAGAAGGCTGCGTACCTTTGCCGGGCGACACTCGATGCGGTTCGAGCCCCGCTCGTGGAGGAGGCCATCGACCTCGCCGCCGAGAGAAGCGACGATGATGAGCGGACGACCAGGCCGGCGGCGCCCGACGCGCCGGCACCGCCGGCCACCACGACTACACCGGCAACATCGCCGACGACATCATGGCCGCCCTGGTTGACCTCATACCAGGCGAGCGGCGTCTATTGTTGCTATGGACGACATCGACGGCCCGACGTCGAACGACGCTGATCACGCGAGGACTGCCCACGACAACCAACAAGGAGCTCGGGATCATCTCCAACGCCATTGAGCTGCGGGCTACAGCGCCCGCAGTGGAGCCTCCACTATGGCATTGTGAGGTAACTTTCACCGCTACTACATCCCGCTGCTGCCAGCTTCTCCAGGACTTCATCTTTGGGGAGAACGTCCGTATGGCGTGGAGTGGGCTTCCACCTCCCAATCGCGTCGGGAGGATCGGGCGTTCAGACAAGCGTCGCCTTCTCCGGCCACGCCCGGCGGGCGGATCGGTGCCGCGTCACTCCTCGCCGACAACAACGGCGGCGTCTTTCTTCCGCATTAGGGCGTCACGTCGGTCGCGGCATGGGCCTTGAGGAGATCGGTAGGGGAGCGCGTGAAACGCGCCCGGCGACCTACTCTGATTTTGCCTCCTCGACTTCACCTCCTCGCCGCCGCGTCGATCGTCCGTCGTCTGCGGGCAGCTCCATGCTAAGGTGGCGGTCTTGGGCGACCCTACCTACATCTCCTCGCCCGGCCCGCCCGGATGATCGAGGACATGCAGGACCTCGGGCGCCTCGTCATCATGCGTCGTGCATGGGCGAACGTCCCTTCGTGCAGCCCCGGCGACTTCAAGTTCAGCATCTAACCCGGCGACCTCCACCTCGACTTCGCTTTTTCGCCGATAAGGGCGCCCGATTAATGCGCAGCGGCGACTTCGACAAGTCGCGGTCCTCTCGTCTTCTACGCCGGGCTTGGGTGGTCACCTCCCGTCGATCGCCCCCGCCCCTCGTGGGTGGGTTGGGCGGCGCGTGGGCCCAGCGCCCGCCTCGTCGAGCGGTGGGGAGATGTCGCCGAACCAATGGGCCACCCGAGTGGCTAGATGGGCTGACGCCGGCCGCCGGCCGAGAAGGGCCGGGCGGCGAGCATCAAGGGGCCGGCGCCCCTTGCCGCCGCCGCCTTCCCTCTCCCTACGATTTCGAGTTTGCTTCATATTCAAGTTAGGATTATCTTAGGTAATTTTTGGTGTGCAAGGGATATCTCATCTATAAGGGAGACCCTTATTAGGAAAGAATAAGTTAGGATATGCTTGTAAAAAGGTATTCCGATCGTATAAGGAAACCTTATAGAGATTGCTTAGATTACAAGTCCCACTAGTCGGGCTATATAAGCAAGAGGCATGTAATCTCTAGGGGATAAGCAAGCAAATAAAAAAAATCTTTCGCCCTCGGGCTCTCCGCTCCAACCCCGCCGCCTCTCTCCGCCCGCCAGCCCCCAAGCGCCACCGCCCGCCACCAGCCCCTCCCCCCGGACGGCTCCTCCCCTCCACCTCATTGCTAGTCTTTTCGTCACCACGGCGAGAAGGCTGCAGCCCAGACGCCATCTCGGAAGCTCCAACGGGCCGACAAACACGTGTCAATTCCGGCCCAATCTGGCCTCTAATCCGACAAAGGACCTCTAGGACTTCTAATAGGGTAAGTAGCTACCAAAATATGGACTTCTTCCACGTGGTGTGTGTCGGAGTTAGCATTGTTCGAAAAGGGTTCGCTACGAGGTCCCTTTCCAAAGACTACTTTCACATCCTTGATCTTTAACTTTTAAATGCTAAACAAACATTTCGAGTGTGGAATTATATGAGCATACCACATCACCTTAGCGAGATTCTCTTTCGGACATTCTCTATAAGCCCTCAACATCGATCACTAAGGTCACCTAGCCTAATCTTATACCGTGATGCATGGCATACTAGGCATTCATTCAATTTCTCATACTCCTCACTGCGGTAGAGGATACAATCATTAGGACACTATGTATCTTCTAGATTTCTAATCCTAGAGGGAAAATGACCTATTTTACGTCGTAGGTGGTGGCTATAGCAATTTGTTATCTCTCAGAAGCATCTTCTTTTGGATAGCCATAACTTCCCAAATGCCTTATCTAATACACCAATATTTGCCTTCCATAGCATTTTCTTGTGACCCTCTAACATGCGCTTGAACTTGATCTTATCTTTGTTTTAGTTTCACATTCTCCCTATGCATCATGGATAGGCTGACCAAGATCATCAGCTAGCTTATCTTTTGTTGCTATCTCTTTGTTGGTATTTTTAACACACACAAAATAAATAAGGAAAGATCTGCAAGCGCACAGATACCATTGGTAGCTTTTACCTAGGGGGTTTTAATATCGAATCCACGGGAAACGTGTGAGGCTAACTACAATCTAACTCAATGGTAATGGTAACTAAGTTTAGGTTTATGATAACTATAAAGTTAGGGTTTATGATAGTTAGAAGGTTTTATGGTAACTACGAGTAGCAACAAGGTTAGGATAAATTGGGAGAATAAAGAGGATAACTAAGGGTCTTCAACTTCTAACTTGGGTAAACAATGTCTTCTACCGATCTATCTTGGCCGATAATTAATAGAGAACAAAGCAGAATTTCTTCCCTACTAGCACCAATAAGGCTACTCCTTACTAACGGGATGGTGGCCTTCAAAAGGACTCTACAGTATGTCACATCTGTGATCTACCACCTGTATCCAAAAAGTAAGGGGAATTCACGAATAACCCTAGTATAAGCACCACGGTTACACTAAAGATTAACACTCTACTCCTAGGAACAGAATAAAAGCACTCAAAAGAGTTGTAAACTAGATAGACAAATATAAACAAAGTAAACTTAGATTAAAAGTAAATTACCAGAGAAATTTTGAAGACAAGAAAAACTTAAATCCATTGAAGTACAAGCTGTAGAGAGAGCACCGACAGGCCGACAACTCCTCCCAACTCATCCCTCACTCTCAATCTCACTATTTCTATGTATAAGACTAGATCTATGAAGAACTAATTTTCTCTTGATAGCTAAACCTAAGAGATAGATCCATTCAATGGACCTCTTTCTTGATCTAATGAAAAGAATAATGAATTAGCTAATGAATAAGGGTTTCAAGGGGTCCCTCTGCCCTTGCTTATATAGGTCGGTGGGATGAATCATAGCCCTTGAATCAAACCGACTTGATTGGGCGACTTAGATTGGATCTCTATGTCGGTTGTGGGAAGGTTCTAGAAAGTGGCTCCCTCGGGGGGAGGCCACCACCCCCCCACTCACCAGCCCCCACCCTGACTCGGCCCCACCTAGTGACAGGTGGGCCTTATTTTGTCCTTTTTAGGTCCCTAAAATTCATACTAATCATCTTGTTTTGCCTTTTCTTTGTCCTTTAGGTCCCTAAAATTCATACTAATCATCTTGTTTTGGTCCTTTTCTCCTGTATCTCTATTTCTCCTCTTTTCTTCTCTTTTTTGTTGTTTTTTAGAGTTCTCCTACAAAACTAAGTGTGCACCAAAACTCGTGGAATTCATTAGTATAACCCTATCTTCTAGTGTTCTTGTTCTTAAATTTTTTATTTGTTTATGGTAATGACGTTAACCACCGTCAACACTCTTCTTCACCTTCCCCATTGCAAAGATATCACCAAAGGCATCATATTCGGCAACACCATAATATTATTGTCGCTATCCCCTTATTCTTCATTATCTTCTTTCATTATAACACCATGTTCTCAGTGCTTAGTTCAATAAATATAGTTTGGTATGAAACCCGACGTAAAATAAGTGTTCATGAAGCACCTTTGAGTAAGAGTAATCTTTTTTATTTCCTGCATAGGACACATGAGAAGCATATGAAACCATTTTGCATGTTTGTCGTGGCCATATTTTTTGAAATCATGCATGCCCATAATCAACTCTAGGGAGTGGTTGTACATCCATTGCTGGTTCATCTGCATTACATGACGTAGACCACATAAAAAACTTTTAATAACCCATACTACATGTTGGTATTTATTAAGTACAAATAGGATATGAAGGATTCCATAAGCGCACAAAATATTATTGTAACTTTTACCCAGGAGTATTCCAGAGTAACATATATATTCACAGGAAGCAATGGTCAAAGAAGCTGATAATGTACCATCACGTATCTACTAACTTAATATACCAACTAGACTAAGGGCATGTTTGATTGGAGGGACTAGGACTAAAGATCAATAGGGACTAGAAATTAGTCCTTAGCCCCTCCCAAGAGTCTATTGGACTAGAGACTAAATGAGACTAAAAATTAGTCCCTAGGTCCTCTTTTTGTGATTTAGGGACCAAATGAGACTAAAATTTAGTCCCTAGTCCCAAAAAGGAACAAAAATGGCCTTGGTTCCTTTGGGACTAGGGACTAAGGACTAAATTTTAGTCTCATTTAGTCCCTAAATCACCAAAAAAGAGGACTAGGGACTAATTTTTAGTCTCATTTAGTCCCTAATCCAATATACTCTTGGAGGGAGTACTGACTAATTTTTAGTCTCTATTAGTCTCTAGTCCCTAGTCCCTTCATTCAAATAGGTCCTAAAGTGAGGGTAAGTGGTATATGATATGAGTTATAAATAATGTCACACACACTCACATGAGAGTTCCATGATAAAAAAGAGTAGTTAGCTAAACTATGAGGACAAGAGAGACATCAAGATTCCTATATACTTCTTTATTACTTTTTGGTTCTATAGTAACCGAAGTATGAATAGCTATAGTGATCATACAAAAGCAAAGATTACCTTTTTGACTCTTGAGAAAGACCGAAGGGGTAGTCGGGGAAGGTTGCTAAGAAGCTCTACGAACACCGATTCTAACATGGTGGACTACATCGACCTAATAGAGTTGTCACCCCTAGAGGTACCACAACTATACGTAGGATTTGGCGCAAACTCAGATAACCTACAACTTAGACACCACGTCTTTACTATTGATTACTACTCTAGCCACGTACGATAAATAGGAGCACTCAAATATGAGCGGAGATCCTATGCCAAAGAATGAAAACTATACTAACCATACACATGAATGACATAAAAAAGTAAATAGAGAAGATAAACATAAAATTAAAGCATCAGTCTTACAAAGAAAACATACAAATACATAAAAAAATCTTTGTAGACTTTTCCAGAACCAAAGCACAACTCCGCTCTCCGTAAAGTTTCTAATCTATTACATTGGAAAGTCTAACCCTAATTTTGATGGTATTAATGAGAGGGGTTATCCTCTCATGGGACACCTCTTCAATCAATAGGATAATGATTCTCTTAGGGAGGGGGTTAGGGTTTGTATTTATAGCCCGGTGGAAGGAACGTGAGCCCTTGGATCAAACCGACTATAGGTATGGCTTGGATGCATCCTATGAGATATTCCGAAGATGGGAGTGAGATCCCGAACTAGGTGCCGCCTCGCCCCACATATCGTGTCTCTCGGGGTTCGCCTCGGTGAAAGCCTCCTAGAGTCCTCTAGAATCTCCCCACGCAGTTTGCTCGTGGATTTTGATTCAGATCTCCAAATATAGAAAATATAGGTTTGTTTCGATCGTATCAATGGGCTCTTCACAATGGTGCACTCCAATTCATTATGTGAGATACTTTTATTCTGTGAATAAAATATTCTTAAGCTAGCACCAAAACTTGTGGAACTTATTAAAATCAAATCCTACGACTATGCTTTGTAATTCATTTTATATAAATTTATGCAATAGTTGACAGTTATATTTGGTGTTTAATGACTATCAACATTACACAACATGCATGATGTTTTGTATGCAATAAGCTCCTTCGTTGCACGTTCACCTATGGACTAATTTTATGTCTGTATTATGTGATGACATATTAGTCCACCTAGCTAGGTTGTCACTCAATTATCAAAACCAAATAAGGACTTTCAGATGACCGCTTAAAATAACCACCTCTGCTAATAGCGATGTTCAGAGACGGACATCATAAGACATCGGTCCCCCAAAAATCAATTTACTTACGACCTCCATTAATTGATGATTTTTGAAGATGATCATCTTAGAACGTCCTCCCTAGGTGAATATTTTCTTGGAGCTCCCTAACCATTCAAGGGGCGGCCGCTAACATGTTACTTCAAGACTTCTTGCTTGGTTGTTCATCTTATTAAAAAATTTTATATAAATATTATTTGTTTTATTATGACTTATTATCCAAAATAAGAAGTGTAAAGGTTGAAAACTTCACATTAGATTAGAGATACTTTAATACTGACTTATTTATTTTGTATTTACATCAAAAATAAATAAGATGAATTGCCAAAATAAGAAGTGTAAAGGTTGAAAACGTCACTTTTTTTAGATGAAGTATTCTCTATTATTCCTTGTCTACAAATTGTGTGAGAATACCCGAGTACAAAGGCATTAATGCACAGAACTAGCAGTTGTATTGTGTTGGATTCATTGAATATGTGCTGGTACAGTGGCAACCGAGGAGTATTTAGTAACCATAAATACTCATTATTACGAAGGCCAAAACAGTACAAACTAACGACTAGCAAACTGTTTTAAGCATCAAGGAGTTATGTTCGATTAAGACATGCAAAATTAGGAATAGCTGCCTTTTGTCCTATACTATGCATTATATGCCATTGTACATAATTCAGGGTGCAACAAGTATTACAGAATGCAGGGCAAGTTCTATGATGGATTCGCCTCTTTGTGTATCTTTTTTATTAAAGTTATACTAATATACTAGTGTTTTTGGAATTTAGTTCACACTTCAGGTAATTTCTTGCGTTGCCGACACTGACCATGTACTCATGTCGACTGTCATTGCGCAAAACCAGGCAGTTTTACATGGAAATGACTCTTCTTTGACTTGGACCATTATTGAGCAACAGACAATTAACACGCTACAAAGACATTAATTTCATAGGGCTAAGCAAATCCATTTTCCAACATTGAATGCATTGATTGCTGTGCTTTTCTCTTGTGCAGGATCCAGAATGTACTGAGTCCTGATATCATGCTTGGATGGGCAAGTGAAACTACCAAACTTGTCAATCACGCCAGATGGGTTGACATGTGGTTTGGTAAGGTTTAGTGTCCACCCATTATGCTAATTACATATGATTGAATCATGCCAATTTTGGGAGATGTAGTTTCCGATGGTTTAATTAGAAGTTCACATTTCCTTATCAAGTTAGCCAACTTCTGGGTGATCAAATTTCGGTATTACTAAACAAACTTAGATGCTACCTGCTTCTTGCAAGGATCCGTAATAGCTGATCTGCTTCCTAGCTTGTTGTGATTGACCACATACCTCTCTCAGTGGAAAAAAACTTATATGTAACCATCTGCACCTAGCACCTCGCAAATGTCCAACCAAATCATGACACGTGGGAAAAGTTATGAACCGACACTGACGGTCAGATCAAAATATCACAAGTCAGAAATAGGTGGATGTTCGCACGTTGCCAAGTGCGGACGCCCCCGAATCGGTGACAAGTTGTGTTTGTTGACGTATAATGTGTCATTGTGTTGTATACTAGTTCCGTACCGGTAAAAAATGAGTCATCGAACTTCTGCTCGTTTGCGTAAAGATGTGGCCGAGTGCTTGCATGCATGATTTGGGACGGCTTTGCCCCTGGCGCTTGTAGTGTTGCCCGTTCAACGCTCAGCAAGGAATATCCGAACCTAAGTCGACAAAATTTGGACCTCACCACGCCAACCAGCCCAACCATTAATCTTTCTCATACAAAGCACACCAACACTCTATTTAATAAAGGTAAACGGGCAAAGTCCTAGCCTAATTAATCAATCATACTAAGGAGCTGTTTGGTTTTCATAAGTCATGTGACTTATTAAGTCAAAAAAATATGTGACTTATTTTGTCAAATAGTAAAGACTTATTAAATCATGGGACTTATAAGTCACTTGCAACTATTTTCTCTTCTTTTCACCATGACTAGTCACTTGCAACCAAACATGCATTACTTAAGTCACTGATTTTTAATCTTCTGACTTAATAAGTCACCTGACTTATGAAAACAAATAGGGCCTAAATAGTGTTCTAAACGTCATTTTCTACCATATAGAAAGAGTACATGTGGTCACCTCATCACTAATGCTTTTTTTTACGGTTTCATCAGTACTCGATAGCCATCAGCCATGAATGAAACACACTGAATCATCGACCTCTGTTTTTTTTTTCTTCGAAATGGTAGCGCTATCGGTGTCCATCGCTCGAGACAAATGTGTGACATCTTTGTTTTCTCTCTGCGCGGTGCTATCGATCGGTGGCCATGACTCGATCAACACATAGGTGACATCGTCGTGACAGACCCTTGACGCCCTTATGTCTGATGAAGACAGACATCAGCACAGATAACAAATCGTAGGAGTATCGGTTTTTAATGACAAGCCTTTATAGTGGTGCAGAGGACCGATACACAAGCACCACGGGCCGTCCTTTAGATTCATAGAATTAATGTCGATGCAAAGAGAGGACGATGCTTAAATAAATTTTTCGCTTGATTACTGCTTGATCGCCTCAGTTGCATATTGTAGTTGTAGCACCCTTACAGTTATATCCTAGCAACTCTATCTCATCACTAGTAGTACTATTGAGTTTGAGTAACACTCGATTTGCATATTGTAGCACCTTTTGTAAAGTCACCTGCCTGCCCGTTATTGCACGGCGCAAGCTAGTGCAGGAGGCTCAAGGTCTCCAGCTGTGGCTTGACGGCGTGCAGCCGGCGAGGAGGAGATGACTCCGGCACGGACGGCTGCACGAACTTGCAGTTGGGGCACGCCGGGGAGGACTTGCAGAGCATAACGAGGAGGTGGCAGTTGACGCACGGCACGGCCACCATGTGGCCGGCGTCGGAGGTGACGCTCTGGCAGGCGCTCGCCTTGCTGCCTCCAAAGGTGGATGGCGTCGTCGAGATGTTGAGTTCCAGGTTCAGGGTGCCCTGCTCCTCCTGGAACTCGGCCTCACCCAGCTCTTCTCCATCGTCTTCCTGTTCAGGTAGTACATCCTCCCAGACTGCGTGCACAAGCATAAACAGCATTGGAAACTGACATTGGTCGTCATACAAGAGGGAAGAAAACGAGTTTTGTGGATTGTATTTTTTTTTTTGAAAGATCCGTGTTACCGGCCGATTGATAAGGTGAGAGCAAATAAATGTACAAGGCAGCCAACGTGGCGAGAATCACCACGTGAAGCGAAGCCTACCCACGCAACACAACAAAGTAAACGACGACCCAACGAAGAAAAAGAGATCCAAAACCCAAAGCGAGGGGCCATGGCAGTCATCGTTGCCCGGCTCAAGCCTAACGCGAGCAGCTCCGACTTCCGACACAGCGCCCCCCCCGAGATCACCCGACCGAATCGAAATCCACAGCGACGCCTTCAAAGAAGGTTTTCGACGTCTTGCGCCTGCCGCCGCCGCCCGTCCATGAGGACCGGGTTGTCACCCGTGGAAGAAGCTCGGAGACCACGACGCCCTCGGGAGGGGAAAACGGCGCCTTGACGCGCCGCCGCTGCTAGCTAGGCGCCCAAGGTACCCCCAGCTCGCGCATCGCCGACGCTGCCGAACCTCAACAAGCCACCACCGCCGTCGCCGCCAGCCACCACGCCGAAAGCCGGCCGGAGGCACCGACGCGCCGGCCACACAAGCAGCCGAAGGCTGCGTCGGGCACCCCGGGGAGACCAGCAGAGGCGCCGAGGACCAGCCAAACTCCACGTGCGCGGCCCACATGCCGCTCGTCGAGGCCGTGACGACCGTCGCCGCCGGCCTTGACACATGTCACCGTTGCTGCCGACGACCTCCGCCGCCCGCCAAACGGGGTGCACATGCCCCACCCAATTGGGCTCCGCCCCAGCCCAAAACCACCGGACCGGGCGTGGATCCGAGAAACGGCGGTCCCCCGCGACTCTCCAGTCCCCCGACCTCCAACGCAGCCATGGGCGGCGTCGCTAGCCATGGCCGAACACAGCAGCGGCCTGGCCGGCCGAGGGAGGGGCGGCAAAGAAGGGGGCGCCACCCCTAGCTCCAAAACACGTGATGTGTCGCCGCCTGCCACCGGCCGTAGCGCCGCGCCTGCCGCCACGTAAACACCCGTTTTTCCGGCCGCCACGGGTCCGAATCCACCACCTCGGCACCGATCCGGACAGCCGAGCGCCAGCCGGCGTGAGCCCGGCCCCCCCGCCGCGCTGTCAGAGGACCAGGGAGGAGAGGGGGACACGCGAGGGAGAAGAGCCCCGCGTGTCCCCAGCATCGCACTGGCGCCAGTCCGGCGCCGCCAACGCCGCATCGCCCTTCCCTGCCAAGCTCCACGCAGCTGCGCGTGGGAGGAGCCGCCGGCCGCCAAGGCCACCGCCACCTGAGGGAAGGGAAGGGGCCCCGCGCCGCCATCCGGCCGGCCGGGCGAACCCTGCCGGCGGCAAACCCGGGGACGGCGGCCCCAGCGCCGGCCAGAGGAGTTTGGGGAGGGCCCTAGCGGCGGCGGCGCTAGGTTTGTGGAGCCTCCGTGTCGCCCGCGGTGGGAGCGACGCGGGGGCCGGGTCTCCCAGTTTTGTGGATTGTAAAAACATCATCTCCTCATGCAAGCAGTACTATCTATTAAAATAGTGATGTGTTTCTCCTGCCACCTCAGCAACGGGCACTGCCACGTAAACAGTGCTCTGTTTTTTTTTTGTTGTCTAAAGTGGTCAGAAATTCACAACCATTCAACATCTCAATATTCTGAATCACATGCAACGTTGCGTGGAATGCAAAACATTTCAGAGACAACCAGGAACATAGTAAGTGTGTGCAAGTATTCTCACGTGTAGGTCGAGGCACTGCTCCCAGTCCAGGGGCAGGGGATCACCGAGCTGGAGGTCCAAGCTGCTGCCATGGGACACAGCCTCCTCCCAGGCGAAGTGCTTCCTCTTCTTCGCGGCCGCGGCAGCGCTGCTGCCCTCCGAGTCGGAGGACGAACTCCTGGGACAACTTTTCACAGGAGCAAACCCGAGGGACGTCGGCCCCAGCGAGAGCTCCGGCTGCACCTCCATCGCCTACTCTCGTGAGTGTTTTGTGGTCGCCGCCCTACTCGATTGCTACGGCGAGAGCTAGGGGCTACAGCTTCTGACTACGTTGCACAGCACAAGTTTGCCGGGGTTGTGCCGCTCTGGGAGGGATACCGATGAATTTATAGAGGCCGGCCGTCGTGATCGAGAGGAGGGGAAGGGGGTTCGTCATAAATGAGCTGCATCCAACGCCACAGCGAGGGGAGGCGAGGGTGCGCAGTGCAGCCTGTGCATTTAAGCAGCAGCCTGTGCATTTAAGCAGTAGCAGGGAATAGCTAGTGCCCTTAAATTGGCTTGGGTCGAACCCCTCTTCCCGCCTCCCTTGCCCACATTTAATTTGTTTTATTTAAGGCCCTCGCGCGCGGCCGGCTGGCCGGCCGCTGCCGCTGCTGGGCGCCATTACGCCGCCGCGCCACCCGGCCGGCAGCCGAGCCATGGCTATTGGCTAGTGCGTACGTAACCCTCATCAAGTCTGTTGGCGTCCGATGTGGAGTAACTAGTGTGATCTTGCTACCAGTCTATCTGTGACCCTGGCGTCCGCGTCTCTAATTAAAACCCTTTCCGGCTTCCGATCCGTTGTGCCAGATGGATATGCTTGCACTTATCATCCCAGATCACATACAAACCTGCCCGGCTTGGAAGATGTGGTTGGGCTAAGGGCAGTTTCAGACTCTCAACGGCCAATTAAAGGTAGTTTCTGTCCCTGTTAATTGATCTGCTAGGTAAGTAAAAATCTAAAATCTGAAGTGTCATGAACCCGAAAAGAGATCGTCGAAATCGGGCCCAACAAGGGGAACGCAAGCACAGGCACAAGGCCCGAGCGCGAGGGTTGGGCGCCGCCGCCGCCCGCCGTGAGCACGCCATCGTCATCAGCTTCTTCGTTAAGTAAAGAATATTTAGGGAATAAAGGATAGGAATAAAATAGGAAATGAATAAGATTGCTTTTAAAAGAGTTATTCCAATCTATAAGGAAACCTCTAGACCTTTCTTAGCAGGCAATTCTCCCTCGGACTATAAATACTAGGGACATGTAATCGTTTGCAATCAAGAAGAAAATTTAAGGGGTAACTCCCAACAACTTACTCTCCAGCCCTAGGCCCCTCTCTCTCTCCTTCCCCTTCACAAGACATGCGCCAAGCCCGCCCAAGGCCGCTATACGCCGCCACCAAGCCGCCCACGCCCACGCCCGGCCACCGCGACACCACCGCAAGCCGCCCGTCAAGCTACCTCGCCGCCACCCAAAAGCGCCCGCCGCCGCGCCCGCCCCTCTTCCCCTCTCTCTCTCTCTCTCTCTCTCTCTCCACTACCTCGCCGCCGTCATCATTCTACGTCACCTACCCGCCGCCAATCATAGTCACCACCGCCGCCCACGCCGGCCACACTTTGCGAAAGCGGTCTATGACATGAAGTGATAGCCTAATAAATAAATAAAAATAAGAAGTTTTATAAAAAATTGTTTCCTACTTAAGAAACCATGTAGCTCTTCGCATCGATGGACCAAGAAACCACAAAAATCGGTGAGTTCGAATAAACCACCGGTTTCTATATGGTGGGGCCCATCATGTGGGATTTCCCGCCGATGAATCTTCCGCGCTTCTTGGTGCGACGTGCTCGCCGTCCACATGCCCCCACCACCGCCGTCCACCTAGGAATCGCCGTCTCGCGCGCGCCACGCAGCCCCATCGACGCCGCAGACGCCATCGTGTGTTCGCGCTGGTCGCACGCCGTAGTTCGCCCGGAAGAGCTACGTGCGTCGCGCCGCTCCCCGCTAGGCACACACTCACCGCACCACGCTATACATGTCGCCGCTACACGCACTCGCCGCCCATCAAACCGCACGCTCACGAGCTACGCTCGCCACACACTGCCATCAAACCACGTGCTCACGGGCCCAAGTGCCATGCCCGCTTGCTGCCACCCCACATGCTCGCTCTTGCGCTGCACTTGCCTACCGCCATGTTGCCGGTGTGTCCATGCGAAATTGGGAGAAGAGCATAGAAACAGAGGATAGAAAGTATGAATGAGAAAAAAAAATTGTCAGAGAAATGTTATACAATAACCGGTTGTTCGTGTGACAGAGCCGACCAATTTATAAGAAATCAAGTATAATTCACAATCACCGAAGCAATCGCAGTCTACACTTGAGTCCATATAAACCCGGTATTCCGAAATCTCGAAGTGATTTCAAACTCATCAACAACACAACAGGATCGTTGAGCTCGGTAGTAAAATCCGCGGTATTTTCAAACCAAGTTCGATATATTAAACATCAGAGTGCGTAGCATAGTTTATTACAAACTCAGGTTCAAGTACGGAAGCAGTAGTTTCGAAAACCAAATAGTCTTTTAGCGAAAACAAATATAAGATAGTGCCAAGATAGTCATCCCCGCAACAAAGATGAGAGACGGGGATATAGAATTGCCTTGCCCCGGCCTTACTCGTCATCAACAGAAATGTATTAAGTCTTACAAGAACCATGGTACACATGCTCACCCGCAACAACGGAATAAAACCCCGAGTACAAAATACTCGCCTAGACTTACCCGTCCAAAATAAAATAAAAGACTCCAAGGATCATGCTAGGCTTTATCCGGGGTTTAGCCGACTCACATTAATTTTCGAAATAAAGTTGTTTAGTGCGCCTATGCATGCTACTTGTCTATTTTCCAAGTTAAAAGGGTTACTTATTTAATTACATAACCTTAGATCCTCGTATAGTCAAGATTAATCATTGCTCAAGAGGATAAATAACAAAGATAAGTAACTTGATCGAAATTATATCACCGCAACATGATAAATAACATATATTGTCATAATTAGACTACATTGCCGTGGACGCAAACCCGGTTCTCACCGACCGGGAGAGATGGCGATTCGAATCGATTTGCAAACCAGCCGGCGAATACCCCGACACAAACCAGGTCTACTTTGCAAAGGCGGACCCGATCACTCCCGGGACGTTATGGGACGTAAAGTCTCGGTCCTGCCGGCTACCCCTCCTTCTCGGGCACCCAAGTGAGCGAAGCAACGAGTACAACCCCTCGTGCGCATCTTCTTGTGCCCGATTAACCACACCAACCATCACCAAAGGAGGAGCGATAAAGCGAGCAAAGCCGCCCCCTAACATTCCCACGAGCCGTGGCTCACGACCCCGCTGAGCCTACTATATGCCGTGCACGCTCAACTTCCGACCACATTCCGACAAAGTATGAGTCCTTAATCGATCGATGGAAGGACCACAATTTCCATCCAATCTAACATGTTTTATTTAAGCAGGTTCTCAATCTATCCATGTGTGTGTGTTTAGGTTTGGCTAGCACCCTTTCCTTCCCCGGCAACGGCGCCAGAAATGCTTGTTGACATCTCTAACACGATCCACATCTAGGACGGCGCTAGAAATGTATAAATGGTATCTATCTAATAAGTTAGCTTGGATGCGGAGCTTAATCTCACATTCCAATAAAAGTCGGTCGGAGAGTTAATAAAGTTAGATAGAATTAGTTATGGTTTATGACTTTGTAACATTATCGATGGTGGAGTTAATCTCACCACGATAGGCACAAAAGCTGTACCACACATTCTAGCATTGCCTACTTAAACTAGTCTGTCACCCTAGCTCACAACGCTAAAGAAATGCGTGAACGGATATTCTTTATATGACACTTGAAACTCTTGCAATAATATAATATAATTCTCGTATCCGCAAGCGCACGGATAGAATTACCCAATTGTAGCACTTCACCGTGAGTCTATCCAGTATCGTATTTATATTCTACCGAAAAAGAGAGGGGTAGGCTATGGGTAGGTTGATGATTTAATGTTGATTCACTTGCAAAGGTGTAATGTAGAGTAAACCATATGCATCATACTAAACTCAAACTAGGTAAGTCACAAGGTAAAGATAAATAATGATAAATAATAATAATAATAATAACATTCCAAGTCAAAGATCATGGTGTGCCACTAGAAAGTATCATAACAAAGGCTAAATATCATGGTATAGGTAGAATAGGATGGAATATTCCTAAGTTACTCCTAAATATATGTCAATGCATACTACAATTAGTGCAATACATCTAGTCATCATCGTATGAAAGCATTATATCTATACATGGTGAATATTACTAAGGAAGATTAGGAACAAAACCAACCTACCATAGTAACAAAGTTCAACTAGCCCTATATTTCTGGGTGGACTCCAAAGGACTCAATGGGAGTATCACATCCACGATCTACCACACTTCCTGAATATAGGGTGATGTCGCAGGCAAACGTTGTATAAACACCACGTTTACACATTGTCGACCACCCACATAGTGACCATCTATATGAGCGCTATACGACTCCATGCTTGAATATAAAGACAAACATACTAAACTAAATATATAATCATAATAAGCATGGAAACATATAAATAAGAATATAATCATTAAATAGAATAAAGTCATAACAATTGTATTCTAACTAAATACTTACAATGGTGAATACAAGAGAGAAGCCACGAGAAGCTCTTGCTCCCGCTACTTCTTGACAATCGTGAATTCAAGACAATACTTGACTTCCTCTAGAACTAGCCTAGATAGCTATTGCTCGTTATGGTGGAACTAGGGCTTAGGGTCTTGACTTGGAGTTGGATGACTTCGAATGAATGAGAATGAATTAGGGTTTCACCCGTGGGTCGGGGGGTCTTGTTATATAGCCCCGAGGATGCACGACATGACCCTTGGATCAAACCGACCTTGATGGATGGACTAGATTGCTCCTCATAGGCGGTGGTGGTGAATCGACCTTGAATGGGAGGTCGACGGGGGGCCCCACCGGGCGGCCGCCATCGCCGCCGCCGCCGGCTCTCGCTTGGGCCCCACCTTCCTTCCGGTGCTCTCTCGGTCTCTTTTCCGAATGTTCTAGTGTAGGTTCCACGTTGGGTTACGCCACGGATACGCCTTTATGTCGTAAGGCTTGCAAACTCTTGGGCATTTTCTGTTTAATCCCTCGAAAAATATATAAATCACCAAAACTAGTGGAATCATGTTAGTCAAGCCCCTATACTATGTTAATATTCATTTTAAGCCCTTATTTTCGTTTTAAAAATCCTCTATATTTTATGCTATAAGGTATACCAACAAGCTCCCCAAGCTTACCTCTTGCTAGTCCCTAGCAAGACCATGTTGTTGGATCAGGAGTTGCTGCAACGCTTTCACACCTCAAAAGTACACATGCTTTCAACAAAATTTCATCTCCGGATAAGCTATTTCAACCTTCAACTTACCCATATTACCTTTAATCATGGAGCTTGTAGCTTTTTCTTGTGATCTTGGGTAATTAAAAGATAGAACAATCAAGTCAAGCACTAGGTCTCAAACTCTTTGTTCAACCATCATTCCGGAGTTTTTAATGATTTTTGAAATAAAACTCAAAGTTCCTTCAAGATGACCCTTTCAAGTCTCTCATATGTGGTACTTGGTGGATCCTCTCTAAGGCAATAAGGTTGTTTTGCCTTTCTCTCATAGTATGTGGTATTTTTGGACTAAGGCAGTATGACACTATGCCTTCTTCTCTCTCACCCTATATCTAAAGCTTATATCTGGAGTTCATAGGTGGGGAGAAAACTAAATCTACTTACTAAGCATATATTGTAAGCTCAAACAATGGATCCAAA
The DNA here is from genome assembly GCA_015847255.1 of Hyparrhenia diplandra. Lineage (NCBI taxonomy): Eukaryota > Viridiplantae > Streptophyta > Magnoliopsida > Poales > Poaceae > Hyparrhenia > Hyparrhenia diplandra. The sequence continues at coordinate 45,391 of JADLZK010011531.1, read as the reverse complement.
GTTACGAGTCACACTGATGCATGTGCATGATGGAATGAATATGATGGTAGGTGTGAATGGAATGAATACGATAAGAAAAAGTCTAATTCTTTTCTAGCTCTTTGAAACATCATCTCTTTTTGAAACTTGAAAACACTTGAGAGAGCCCTGGGTTGCACTCTTTCTTTTTTTTTTTTTTTTTTTTTTTTATGGAGAGGCGGGCATCTAAGTACCCATTGTTTTCAGCGGACACTTGTCCAGTTTTTTTACTCTCCTTTATTCTCTTTTTCTTCTTTTTAGGGAGGTAGGCTCTACTCGCCCGTAGGACACTTGTCCATTTTTCATCTCCCTCTCTCTCTCTTTTTTTTAATAAGGCAACCCACGTCACTTTTTGCAATAAACTTTTTAGAGATAGACTCGAGCTTTATAAGATTGTTGACTGGAATGGAATATTTTTGGTTGCTCTTCTCCCTGACAGAGTGAAACATATTTGGTGGATATATAATGAATGTGTATGGTGGATGCGTACTTCCGTGGTAGAAGCAAAGACATGAGTGGAGTCTAGTGGAATAATTATATGTAGTGGATGGATGGAGTGTACATCAGCATGACAAGCTTCTAAGGGTCGACAAAGGTTGAACAAACTCAATGCTAAGCAAGCGGCCTATATATATATCAAAGGATTTTCCTAATCTATGGAGCATATATATATGGCTATGGTAGGAATTTCAACACTCATCATACGGAACTTATCATGTATATTTTATAATTTTCAAAAGATAAATCTCCAGAAATCTAGTGTCACTAGGAGCAAGAGAAATAGCAGCTCAAAAACTTTCATATATCATATCCGTCAATTACCTAGATTCTAGAGCAAGCATTTGCAATCCATAGAATTCAGGTTTAGGGTAAATCTCAAGTCAAAAGCAGTTTTATATTTAAACTTCGAGAGAAATTAAGCTTGAAAGCTAGGTACTTGAAAGATATTACGACGGAGCAACTATTCATCATCTCCTTTATTTTTAAGTTTTTAGTTGAGCAAAAGCATAAAGGTGTACACTCTCTCTTGATCATTTATTTATACTATAGCAAAGACTCTTTAAAAAATTATATAGACTCACTCTAAACAAACTAAAGCAAACCAAATATCTAGCTAATAATAATAGTAGTAGTAGAGATACTTATCGGGATAATCGGGGGTGCTCTCCCCAAGCTAGATTGGAATGTCGGGTTGATGATATGGGAGTTGAGGTACATGGTGGTGTCGGCTCATCATGTCTCTTCTCCTTCAAATCCTCGCTAAACTCAAATAGACAACAAAGCTAGTGGAACTTGATTAAGCGTTAGAGTTTAGCCACATTGCTTCCCGTCACTCTGGGATATATTTTTTTGATTTTCTTGTTTTGTATGTAAGAAAAGATGAATGCATCTTTATTTTATTTTTATACCACCACAACAAGTATCTCTCAAGGTGTTAAGCCTTAGATTTACTCACATGGGGCTTTAGGCTTTTTTTTAACATGCAAAGCACTAAATATTTTTATCGTTTTTCTAATGCAATTTGAAAAGGGAAATATGCTATGCAACTGATGAAAGTAAATATGTAATGCTGGGAATTAAATATGGATAACTTACCGAATTATCTTTCGGCGAAGGTTCGGGGATTAAAGTCCTCCGAACAAGACTTTCTTGCTTATTACTCCTGTGGTATATCAAGAGTCACAATTGGGGGTTCTGGTGATTTGATCGATATTTCTTCCGATGGTGTACTTTGGGGAGTCACCTCTTTCTCACCCATTGTTCCTTGTTGTCCTGAGTGGTAGGTTCTTCTACTTCTTCTAAGGATGATTCAGGCGCAAGGGACTTCACCTTTTTAGCTTTTAATTCTTTTCGGCTTCTTCTAGCAAGGAGAAAACTTGTTGATCTCTCTGCTCCACCAATACTCATTGCGTGCTTCTTCATAATCTTCCCATGATTGTCCTAGTTCTTCGAGAGAATTCACCGCTACAGACAAACTGTCTTTTCGGTGAAAGTTGAGCAAGCTTTTCCTTGATGTATGCTGAATCTTCCTTTACTTTCATATTCAATGCCTTCATGGCTTCTTTGTGTGCCTTGATATGATGCCCCATTATTGAATCTGGCCGTACCTTGGTGTGATTTTCTGGATTCATGATCCATTGCTTCTTTTGACGACGGCTTCTTCGTGGCCGACTGCTCTTATTTGGATATTCATAAGTGGTATAACTGTTGAAATGCAAGCGTACCTTCTATTTAGGGAATTGGAAGTGGATCTCCCCCGTTCTCATGTAGATGATGGCGCATGTAGTGTTGAGGAATGGCCTCCCCAGCAGACTATTGGTGGATCCTCGTTCTTCTCCCATGTCCATGACTAAAAAGTCGGTTGGGACATAGTGATCATTTATCTTCACCGGTACATCTTTTGCAATTCTTTCTCGGTATCGGAAAGACCGGGTCCGCCATCTGCAAATGTAAATATGTTGGGTGCAAAGGCATCTTACCAAATATCATTTCATACGTTACCTTTCCCATTAAGTTGATGCCGGAGCCCGTGTCACAATAAGTGTTATAGAAATTCCATTGGTTAATAGAACAATGTATGGTAGGGACTCTGGATCATCTAACTTTTGTAGCATTGGAGATTTAAGTGAATGGTCATTTTCTCGAGCGCACTGATTAATCATCATTACCTTTGTAGGCGCCTTCTTATTTCTGTTCTTGTTCTTCTTGGCCTTAATCGTCGGCTCACTCGGGCGCCTCATAGATGTATGGTGTTCTTGGTTGAGCAGAGAGGAAAGTTTCTTGTTCCCGAAAATAAAATATTCTCTTTCTCCCCGAACATCAAAACAAATCTTTGCACCGTGGGCGTAGAGGATTGCCTTCGTTGTGTTCAAGAAGGGTTGGCCCAATATAATTGGAGCCTTCTCATCTTCCCCTGCTTCACCATCGCAAAAATCCTTGAGCACATATGCATTTCCAAAACTAATGCAAACATCTCTAAGTATACCCATTGGGTAGCATAGTGACCGGGTCTACAAGCCGCAAGCACATAGATGTATATAATAATGGTCTACCATGAATTTTCTCATAAATTACCTTAGGCATTAGGTTGACGCTGGAGCCAAAATCACAATGTGCATTCTTGAATTCATGTAGTCCTATCTGGATGGTGATGATCGGTCTCCCTGGATCTCCTTTCTTAGGTGGTAGAGAGTCATCTAGCCAATCACTCCTGAGGTAGTCCGTGTGAAAATGACCTGCATTATATATATCAACAAGATTTGCGGTTTCTACTTCCTTCGGTTGGCCCGGTATCTCACCTGGTAAGGTTAGTTCCATAGAATTTGCCAATCTAGAAAGCTGATCCTCTATCATTTTATTAAAGCTATGTTGAGTTTTAATGGCTGATGAAAAACTATCCATTCTATTATTTATGGTTTCTAACATTTTATCATTGGAAGCTAATTTTCTAGCTAAATTTTCCATAGCTTTTCCTTGGGTTAAAACTAAATCTCTTAAAGAAGGTTGATTAAAACTAGTGAAGTTATTACCTTGATAATTACCTTGGAAGTTACCTTGGAAGCTTGGCTTCTGTTGGTTCCATCCAAGATTCTGTGGAGGACGGTAGTTGTTGTTGTTATTGATATAATGTACCTCCTCTTTATTTCCTGGACAATTCTTGCCCATGTGGCCCGTGTTGCCACATTCTTCACATGTCATGCGAGAGTCGAATTGCATGACAAGTCCTTGGTTCAGATCTCTATCTTCAAGTTTCTTCATTATAAGATCCATTTTGGCGACAAAGATGTCTACCTCTTTCGCTTGGTGCGTTCCACTTGTTCTCTTGCGGGTTGGGCGATCTTCATTCCAACCGTGGTTGGAAGCCATCTTTTCCACAAGTTCTCGTAGCTTTGGAGATTGTAAGTGAAAGGAAAGCACCTCCCCGCCGCAAAGATCCATTGTCTCACGGGTACTCGTAGTGAGCCCATGATAGAAAGTCTCGCATGAGTAACCACTTCTCCATCCCGTGGTGTGGACATTCGAGATGTATTCTTGGAAGCGCTCCCACGCTTCTCGGGACAGATTCATCATGTTGTTGTTGAAAATTTGAAATCTTTCCCCTCAAGGCATTGGTCTTGCCAATTGGGAAGAATTTTGCTAGGAAGGCAAAGGGAGCAAAGTGACCATGACGTATTCTTCTCTTTGTTGGCGTAGAACCATTGCTTCGCTTTCCCTAAAAGTGAGAATGGGAAAAGGCGAAGTAGGATTGCATCTCTTGGTATATCTTTTGATGGTGAAAGTGCCGCAAATCTCCAAGAAGTGTTGGAGATGAGCACTAGCATCTTCGTGTGTGCCTTTCCCGCAAAACCGGGCGGGCTTGCACCATGTTAATAAGTCCGTGCTTGAGTTCGAAACTTCGATCTCCAATCTCAACTTCCGGGTCCAAAGGCGAACATTGGCCGTAGTTGGAGCGTAAAAACTCGCGAAGCGCCTTATCACCATAGCTTCAAACACGGTGATAGGTCTTGCCTCGATCCGATCAACGTCCAAATCGAGGGTGTTGGTGTCCTTCTAAGTTTGGATCTTGCCCTTCGATTAATACTTCGGATCGCCTATATAATTATCCGGACGGTTACTCTAATTCATTCATTTACCCCCGCATAAGATCAAAGACAAGTAGACAAACAAGGGTAAGCCTGTTTGAGTAGTTGATAATGGGTCCTCGATACATTACGTGATGCAAGTGATATCAATCTATCCATGTGTGTGTGTTTAGGTTTGGCTAGCACCCTTTCCTTCCCGGCAGAACGGCGCTAGAAATGCTTGTTGACATCTCTAACACGATCCACATCTAGGGGGCGCTAGAAATGTATAAATGGTATCTATCTAATAAGTTAGCTTGGATGCGGAGTTAATCTCACATTCCAATAAAAGTCGCCTGAGAGTTAATAAAGTTAGACGGAATTAGTTATGGTTTATGACTTTGTAACATTATCGATGGTGGAGTTAATCTCACCACGATAGGCACAAAAGTCGTACCACACATTCTAGCATTGCCTACTTAAACTAGTCTGTCACCCTAGCTCACAACGCTAAAGAAATGCGTGAACGGATATTCTTTATATGACACTTGAAACTCTTGCAATAATATAATATAATTCTCGTATCCGCAAGCGCACGCATAGAATTACCCAATTGTAGCACTTCACCGTGAGTCTATCCGGGTATCGTATTTATATTCTACCGAAAAGGAGAGGGGTAGGCTATGGGTAGGTTGATGATTTAATGTTGATTCACTTGCAAAGGTGTAATGTAGAGTAAACCATATGCATCATACTAAACTCAAACTAGGTAAGTCACAAGCTAAAGATAAATAATGATAAATAATAATAATAATAATAATAACAACATTCCAAGTCAAAGATCATGGTGTGCCACTAGAAAGTATCATAACAAAGCTAAATATCATGGTATAGGTAGAATAGGATGGAATATTCCTAAGTTACTCCTAAATATATGTCAATGCATACTACAATTAGTGCAATACATCTAGTCATCATCGTATGAAAGCATTATATCTACACATGGTGAATATTACTAAGGAAGATTAGGAACAAAACCAACCTACCATAGTAACAAAGTTCAACTAGCCCTATATTCGGGGGTGGACTCCAAAGGACTCAATGGGAGTATCACATCCACGATCTACCACACTTCCCGGATATAGGGTGATGTCGCAGCAAACGTTGTATAAACACCACGTTTACACATTGTCGACCACCCACATAGTGACCATCTATATGAGCGCTATACGACTCCATGCTTGAATATAAAGACAAACATACTAAACTAAATATATAATCATAATAAGCATGGAAACATATAAATAAGAATATAATCATTAAATAGAATAAAGTCATAACAATTGTATTCTAACTAAATACTTACAATGGTGAATACAAGAGAGAAGCCACGAGAAGCTCTTGCTCCCGCTACTTCTTGACAATCGTGAATTCAAGACAATACTTGACTTCCTCTAGAACTAGCCTAGATAGCTATTGCTCTTATGGTGGAACTAGGGCTTAGGGTCTTGACTTGGAGTTGGATGACTTCGAATGAATGAGAATGAATTAGGGTTTCACCCAGGGGTCGTGGGGTCTTGTTATATAGCCCCCGAGGATGCACGACATGCGACCCTTGGATCAAACCGACCTTGATGGATGGACTAGATTGCTCCTCATAGGCGGTGGTGAATCGACCTTGAATGGGAGGCTAACAGGGCCCACCACCAGGCCGCCGCCGCCCGGCTCGCTCCCCACCTTCCTTCCTTCCTCTCGGGTCTCTTCGGAATGTTCTAGTGTAGGTTCCAAGTTGGGTTACGCCACGGATACGTCTTTTATGTCGTAAGGCTTGCAAACTCTTGGGCATTTTCTGCTTAATCCCTGAAAATATATAAATCACCAAAACTAGTGGAATCATGTTAGTCAAGCCCATATACTATGTTAATATTCATTTTAAGCCCTTATTTTCGCTTTTAAAATCCTCTATATTTTATGCTATAAGGTATACCAACACTGAGCATTAACCTAGACTCCTAATAGGATAGGGCAACTTTCAGCAAGGATCTCAGTGCATCAACGGTTTTCAACCATTTCCTATACTTAATGCATGAAACATATAAAAGACTCAAGTCAAATTAATTGGAAGAAATTTAGGAAAGGGCGTAATGCTCGGGGCTTGCCTCGCAGAACGTCGCTGAACGTGCTCCGGCACTCAGGCAGTCGCTCCTGTCGACTCTTCTCCTCCGGACTGCACTCCCGGATGGTGAAGCTCCCCGGACTCCTCGATCAGTTCCTCCAACACTTCCCCCGATCCTGAGATGATGCATATGATGGAGAAAAGAGATGATTACAACTACATAAATATCATCTTGCATAAAGTAATATGTGTATGATGGATGGATGCTTCATGATGCAAGCTATTAATAAGTGCATATCTCTTCTGTAGAAACACCATTAATTCTACACAAGAAACTCTAATAACCTACATCAATCAAACACCCTTACTTACTAATCAACAGGAAATGGCAGCTAGACATGCTGTCACTAAAACAGTCACACAAGGAGTTCTACAACTCCAAATTCAGTGAACTAGGACTCTATGGAAAGCTAACGAAATTTCCTACAAAACATTCCACATCACCCAGAACTGAATCTGAAGCTAACAGCCTCGAAATTAAGGAAAACAGAGGCTCTGTTTTCAACTCAAACATCACATACAACCTCCATATCTCACAAACTACTCATGCAAACTATCTCAAACTTAACCAGCAGGTGAAACAAGTAATTATCTACCAAATAATTCTACTGGAGAAGCCAAAAGATAATTTAAAGTACATAAAATAACATGCCCTAGCAAACATCATACTTGCACCCTATAATTAAATAAATGCTAGGACAAGAAAATGTCAAAACTGCTAAGCTGACCAAACCAAGCTCACTAACAGATCCTATTCATGCTAGGAACACATAATAAAAATACCATCACATATTACCTTCATATAAACATGTATTTCTAGCCTATTTTCCATGCACCATAAATATGATAAATACATACCTACTTCAGAAAAAATCTACAAAAATTACCAGAGCATAATACTGAATATAACAACTACCATAAAAATTTCATGGCAAGATCATGCCTACACTGCCCTACACAAAAATGACAAGCTAGTGATAAAACTAGGCATGAAAATACTTTGTACTATGAAAAGTGTCAGACAACAGATTTCTGAGTATGAAAAGCTTCTAAAACCTATCAAAAGTAAACACACCAAATCTCACATCCAAAACCCTAGTATTTATTTTTCTATGAATTTCTAAAGATCACATGGCAATTAGCACATAAATAGAAAATCACATTTCTTCTACAGAACATACTATGCATGATATTTTTCCTGGATTCTACTCACAAAAACAAGCACTTTTTGCACAGAAAGCATATTTTTATCTTGCACAATTAAAAGATATGATTTTCCTCAATTTCCATGCATTTATGGCCATAAATAAAACTCTATATAAAAGTTATCAGAAAATAGGGTTTCATAATTTTATACTGTAGCCTATCATCTAACAAGCATGACAAAATGTGTCTCACTCAAAAACACCTTAAAATGACCAAGTTATGAATTTCTAAAGATTCAATCGAAATTTGGAAAAACAGAAAAAGAAAAAGAAAAGGAAAATCGGGCGGGCCCGCACGTCAGTGACACAGGGCGTAGCGCGGCGGCGGGTGCGGGCGGATCTCCACCGACGGCGGGTTTCCCCGGCGAACCAAGGACACCTACGGCTTCCTCTCGACGAGAGCTATCGATCCATACCATTTTCCCCCAAAAGAAATCGACTTAGCGCGACCGACGGCGAAGCGGCGGCGCTTGCTGGCGGCGCGAGGCGGCGGCGCTGCCGCCGGGCGAAAGCCGGCGAACTACTGCCCATTCTCGACTCCTTAAGCAACATAGGTGACATGCAAGCAAGCTAGAGCCTCAACGGAGCAACAACGGCGAAGAAACGGACGCGAAGAAGGGGCGGCGTTGACGGGCAGCAAGGTTTGGCGACGACGCGGCCCCGCGAAACGACGGCTCGATCTACTCATCCATCTAGCTCGAGAGCTCAAGTACCTCTAGGCGACTCTGAAACACCGAAAAAGAAAGGATCTAAAGCGACCTATGAGCTCGAACGTGAGCTTGCCTCGACGGGCGCCATGGCGGACTCGCCGCCGCAAGCAGCCGGACGGGGAAATGAGGTCCGTACTCGACCTTTACCTCCTCTCGACGATTGCTTTAGATAGGGCAGCTCATTGCGGCGCTTAGGGATCTATTTTGGGGTGGATTGGTGCGGTGACGACGGGCGAACGCGCCGGGCGGAGCTCGATCGACGGCGATGGCGCCGGGCGGCGCTTTTCTCCACGCCGAGCGGCCGGGCGGCGGTGGTGGAGTGAAGCTAGGGTTAGAGCGCGGCGCTGGCGTCCCTATTTATGCGGCGCACGACGACCGGTACCGCCCATTCGGGCCGTACGTCGGCGTTCACGCAGTGCGCCACGCCGACGCGGGCGGTGTCGGCCGGCGACGAGCCGATAGGCCCCCTACTCTATTTTTGACACAGCGAAGGTTTTTGGCCTGTACATCGAGATTCGTGTGGAATTTGGAAAAAGTCAAAACATCAACTTTGTAGAGAATTTCATAAGCTACAAAACACTCAATATGAACTTTTTCTAATTCGGCCTAGATTTGGAGATAAAAATTAAAAACTGCAAGGTCAACTCAAACCATTCAAAAAAGAGTTTGAAATCAACTCAAATTTGACTCAAACCTGTGGGCACTATTTGGATCATTTGCAAGCCTTTTCATAAGAAACTCATAAAAGATCTTTTGTTCTACATAAAAAGTACTACATTTCATCTATAGAAACGTTTTGCTAGAAACCACTCTATCATGCACTTTTGAAAGGAGTTTCAAAATGACTCAAAGAGGTTTGACCTCTAGGGCAGATTTAAAATAAAATTTCTAAATTGAAACACAAGCTCAAACATGGTCCTAAATTATGTCAAAAATATATCTAAACACAATCTAGGTCCAAAACATCATTATAGCTAAGGTTCTATAGTAGCTAGTTCAAACAAGCATGAAATAAGAGTAAATTCAAAGTGAATGTCACTAGCACATGATTATGCATGAAATGATGATAATGCTATGCAAATGATCATGCTTTCAAGATGCATAACACCTAGGGTGTTACAAATCTTTCCCCACGAAAAGAATCTCGTCCCGAGATTCGCGAAACTAACCATTTGAGATAAAACTGTGGGTAGTTCCTCGAAGATATTCATCTATTTCCCATGTTGCATCGTTCTCTCCATGATTTCCCCAAAGGATCTTATATTGCTTCACTACCTTGCCCCTAGTGGCTCTCTCCCTTGGTGTCTAGTACCTTTGCCGGTTCTTCATAATAGGTTAGATCTTCACTTAATTCAACATTCCGAACGGGCACTTGCTCCTCAGGAACTCTCAAACATTTCTTTAGTTGTGATACATGAAAAACATCGAAAATTCTCCCCATCTCCCCGTGGTAACCGCAAATCGATACGCTACTTCTCCCTTAGTGGCAATAATCTTGTAAGGGCCTACGAACCTAGGTGCTAACTTTCTCTTCACTCCAAAACGTTGTACTCGTTTCATTGGCGACACCTTTAAGTAAACGAAGTCACCAACATTGAACTTAATAGGTCTTCTACGTTTATCCACATAGCTCTTCCTACACCGGTCTTGAGCGGCTTTCATGTTGCTTTATTATTCTCACCTTCCGCCAGCCTCATCTATCGTCAATGCCATAGTAGGGTTGTTCTCCTGGTCTCTATCCAGCCTCGAGGCGTTCTACATTTCCTCCCATACAATGCTTCAAAAGGCGCCATCCGATATCTTGGCTTGATAACTATTATTGTATGAAAACTCGCATAAGGCAACCATTTGTCCCAAGAACCTTTTTGCCGACAACACACACGCCCCTCAACATATCTTCTAGTATCCGTTCACTCATTCCATTTGGCCTCGTGGTTTTGTGGATGATAAGCTGAACTACGGCAATTTGGTACCTAGGGCGTCTTGCAAACTCTCCCAAAACTGATTGGTCCAATTGGATCCACGATCCGACACTATCGATTTAGGTATCCCGTGCAAACGAAGTACATGGGCAATGTATAGCTCTGCGTATTGGTTTGGTTCGTAGCTTATGTTAATCGGAATGAAATGAGCAACTTTGGTCAAACGATCCACAATCACCCAAATGGAATCAAATCCCCTCTGGGTATGTGGCAAACCAACGATCGATCCATAGTAATCTCATCCCATTTCCAATCAGAATCGGCAATGGTTGCAATAATCCTGCGCAGTCTTCATATGAATAGCTTTAATTCTGCAGCAATTGTCACATCGAGCCACATGTGCAGCAATCTCTTTTCTCATTTTTTGTCCACCAAAATCTGGTTCTCAAATCCCGATACATCTTGTTACTACCGGGGTGAATTGTTATCTTTGATGAGTGAGCCTCTGCTAGAATTTGTTCTCTCAGCTCTCGATCCTTTGGCACGACAAGACGATCATCATACCAAAGAACTCCACTCTCATCAACTCGGAAATGATCACTAGGATCTTTCTCTAACTTCTTCTTGATATGCGAGATTCCTTTATCCACTTTCGACCCTCAACAATTTTGCTTTCCAACTCATTCTGTACTTGAATATTACATAGGATAGCCGGATGCATAGGAGGAAAAACCTCCATAGATTCGACTTGTCCCAGCAAACAATGCGACTTCCTGCTCAAAGCATCCGCAACAACATTGGCTTTGCCCGGATGATAGTGTAACTCTATGTTATAATCCTTTATCAGCTCTAACCACCTTCTCTGCCTCATGTTCAACTCCTCTTGAGTGAAAATATACTTCAAACTCTTGTGATCAGTATAGACATGACATACATTACCGAGCAAGTAATGACGCCAAATTTTCAATGCATGTACCACGGCAGCAAGTTCTAAGTCATGGGTTGGATAGTTAACCTCATGCTTCCTCAGTTGACGTGATGCATACGCAAATAACTCTACCTTCCCGCATGAGTACGCATCCCAATCCTATACCACATGCGTCACAATACACATCAAAGGGCTTTTGAATGTCAGGTTGTGCGAGCACGGGAGCCGTAGTCAACAACGTTCGTAGTGTACGGAACGCTGCTTCGCACTCCGGTGTCCACACAAATTTCTCTTCCTTCCGTAACAATCGGGTCATAGGTTTAGCTATTTTGGAGAAATCAGGTATGAACCTACGATAATATCCAAATAACCCTAGAAAACTTCGGATCTCGAAACCAAACCGGTGCTTTCCAATCCAAAGACCTCTTGCACCTTACTAGGGTCTACCGAAATTCCATTCTCGGATAATACATGTCCCGAAAATGCACTTCCTTCAGCCAAAACTCACACTTACTGAACTTAGCGTACAACTTATGCTCTCTGAGTCTCTCCAAGACTATCCTCAAATGCTCAGCATGTTCTTCCTCATTCTCAGAATACACCAAGATGTCATCGATGAATACAACCACGAACTTGTCAAGTTCAGGCATAAACACCGAATTCATCAAACACATGAAATGTCTTTGGAGCATTCGTCAAGCCAAAGGACATGACGAGATACTCGTACAAACCATGCCGCGTCGAGAATGCGGTCTTGGGTATATCCCGGGTCCGATTTTAATCTAATGGTACCCGGATCGAAGATCTATCTTTGAGAAAACTTTGGCTCTAGACAACCGGTCAAAAAGAATGTCAATGCGGGTAGCGGGTATTTAGTCTTCACGGTTACCGCATTAAGTGGCCTATAGTCCACACACATCCTCAGCGTCTGATCCTTCTTTTTCACGAATAAGGCTGGACATCCCCAAGGTGACGAACTAGGTCTGATGAAACCTTTCTCAAGCAACTCCTGAAGCTCTACTTTCAGTTCTGCTAACTCATTGGGCGGCATTCGGTAGGGTCTTCGAGATATAGGGGCAATCCCTGGTATTAGCTCTATTGCAAACTCAACATCCCTATCTGGCGGCAATCCAGGTAGGTCTTCCGAGAAGACGTCCGGAAACTCACAGACTACAGGTATGTCAGAGATACTAGTCACTTGCAAGGCAGCTGAAACACGGTTAAGGTCGATGGCCTTAGGTAACAAAACCTGGTGTTCGGTTAGATCGCGGGGGTGCTTCAAGTGTACTACTCTATTCACCGTATCTATGATTACACCCCAACTCTTCATCCATTCATCCCGAGGATGACATCCAAACACAAACCGGGTAAAACTATCAATGAGGTTATTATTTCTAAATCACCCATCATGATCTTCACATCATTCACCGTCTCGCCTAGTCAACCGGTCGCCTCCTCGCTGAACTAATTCGTAGCCAAACCCCAAAGTCGCGCTGATTTGTTCCCCATTCTTCCGTGCAAACTCCCTCGACTCATGAATGAATGCGATGATCCGTAATCAAATAAAACAACAAAGACACTACGATTGTTAACTAAACACGCATCGGCCGTCACGGTCTCTCCCTCGTGAACTTCCTCGACATTGGCAAAGTGTGCCTGTCCCACATACCGCTTGTAGTTCTTCCCGGGCTGCGGGCAAGACTTGGAGAAATGCCTGTGTTTACCACAACTGAAGCAATTATTGTGGTTGAAGGGCACGGGGCGCGAACATTCCCCTCGTGCGTGTGCTTTCCTTTCTCGAGCAAGCGCAACAAACTTCCCCGAAGCGTGGGTTTCCAAATTGATTCTTCTTCGTGGGTGGGGAATAACGTGAAGGTGCGGCGGATGGGCGGTAGTTCGATGACGCCCAAAGGAACCACCGCCTGTCCCGGGTTACCCTCAAACGGTCTCTTCTTGCCTTTGGATGCAAAAGATACAAGACATTACTTTCCTCCCGATGAATACAATCAATCACAAAGGCCCCGGAAAGTGTCCCCGGTGGAATTTCCCATGGTTTTCTCGCATTTTAGGTTCAACCCTCTCTTGAAGCTAGCTAACTTCTTCGCCTCAGACGACCATGTCGAGCATACCTAGACAAACCGTTAAAAGCCCGCAGTACTCATTCATGGTCTTGTTGTCCTCGACCGAGCTTAATGAACTCTCCCAATTTCTTTGCCGAGAGCACCGAAAGAAGTATGTAGGTATTACGAAAAGCTGTCAGAACCGGTACCAAGTGATAGGAACATTGGCGGAAAAAAGTAGCACGGTGATTCTTCCACCATATCCTTGCAGTCCTTCCAAGAAGTGCGCCGCATACTCGGGCCTCTCTCGGGTCTCGCATGCATTCACTAAACGAAACTTCTCCTCTACCGAGGTAAGCCATTTCTCAGCCTCCATGGGTTCATTTGCCACAAGAAACTTTGGTGGTTCCGTGGCTTTAAAGTTCTTGTACGACCGAATCCATCCCTATCTCGCACCACCTCGGCCTCCTCCCTCGCCGGTGTTGCGTGTGATGTTACGCAACTCTCCCAAGAGCCGGTCAAAGAACTGCCCGGGTTCTCGGGAGGTGGTTGTTTGCCGATCTCCCCAAAGACTCCGATCGAGTTTATGGCATCTCGCACATTTGAATCAACAATAACCATCTGGATGATGTTGTCCAAAGTATAGATATTGAATTTAAGTTACACGGAATTTATTGAGAGAATAAATTCATCCACAATAACAAAAACAATAAACTCAATATGGTCTTTCATCAACATCATGGTTATGTCAACGCAATATGTGAACCAAGATTTCGCAACAACAACGGCAACAAAATGTTGCACCACCGGCATGATTTCGCAATTGACAATGGGTCGTAATTACCACAAAACCGATCACAATAGAGGGTACGAACTAAATTAAGGTCTCGACTAATACAATAAGGTCTCGAAATATTACGGATCCAAGTCTTACATGCTGATAGTCTCACGAAATAAAAAGGAAATTACATGATAATAGTGGCACTACACCGCTCGGCTACAAGGGTGTCTCAACTAGATCAAGGTCTATGTGCTAGCATCTAGCTGGAATCTAAACGTGGCGTCACAGTCGTCTACTCCTGTGAAGCGCGAGAAGTGGGGTCTCCATCCTGGTCCTCTCTAGCTGGCGCTGCTGCTGCACCCTCTATCTGAAGGTCCTCGTCGTCTGCACCCATAGGGTAGTGGTAGGTGTAATACAGACGGTAGTTCTCCTCTCGCACGTTGGTGTACTCACACTCCAAGTTCTCAAGTTTCTCCTTGATCTCCTTGTAGGCGGCCTCAGCCCTCTCTCTTGCCAACTGGGCAGTCTGAAGATGCATGCTCAAGGATCCATTCGCCTTCCTCGCTGACCGCTAACCGTGCCGTAAGACTCGACATCCGCTTCTTCATCTTTGCTAACTCCCGCTCTGCTTGGCTTTCTTCCTTGCTCTTGACCGACCGGCAAAGATCCTTCTCCTCTCAGTAGCACGCCTCAAAGATGCCACAAGTTGGTATTTGTTAAGCCCACAGAAATATTTATAACTTGTATAATCCGCAAGCGCACGGATACCGGCGAGCACTTCACTCGGGAGGAGGGTTTTAAATATCGTATCCACAAGGAGAATGGTGTGAGGATAACGGAGCTAATAACTAAACCCAGGAGCTATGACAAGAAGGACGGAGAGGATAAAGAGTTTAAGAAGATTTCTATGGTTGCCTAGTTCCTATCCTTGTAAGCTATGTTGATATTGTCTTATAGGGAAATGATTCATGGGATAGACATTTGCAAAGAATGTCAACCCCAAGCCAAGGATCCTGCCAAAGCCTATCCAACGGGATGTGGAATACAAAGAGTTAACGCAGCTATAAGTCACCTACGTTAGTTACCACACTCCGGAAGGTAGGGTGCATCCACAAGTAACCTTGGTCTAAGCACCACGCTTACACCTACAGCTACTCCTCTAATCTATAGGGTCCTACAGATTAAAGTACTCAAACAAGAGTTGCGAACCTAAGAACAATAAGAACAATTTACTTACTCAAATAAGAGGTCGATCCGCCATGAAGTCTTAGAACCAAGCTCCAATGGAACTTGATCCCGGAGGTACAAGATGTAGAGGAGTCACCGACATGCCCTAAAGCTTCCTCCAAAGAGCTCATGCCTTCACCCTCGCTCTAGATCTCTAAAATAGAACTAGCTCTGGCTACTCTCGCAGGGAGCCATTGATCTAGATCTCTCAACTTGACTCTTGCTCCTCAACTCAACTCTAGGGCTTCTAGTTCTACATGGTGTTCTAGTTCTAGAACTAGAGAGGAGAGGTTAGGGTCTCAGCCCGTTGAATGGTGAGTTGAATGAATTAGGGTTCCACCCTGGGGGCAGGGGGTCTCCTTATATAGCCCCGAGGTAGAGTAGGGGTCAAGCAAGCCTCCGTGAGCCGTAGGATCAAACCGACCTTGATGGATGGATGAGATTGATCCTCATAGGCGGTGGTGAACCGACCTTGAATGGGACGCCGATTGGGGGCCCCCACCGTGGCGGCCGCCGCCATGCCCTAAGTGGGCCGCCGCCTGGCTCTGCCAGGTGGGCCCCGCCCCTCTTTCGGTGTGCTCTCGGGTCTCTTCTCTCGAATGTTCTAGTGTATGTTCCACGTTGGGTTACGTCCACGGATAGGTCTTTATGTCGTAGGGCTTGCAATCTCTTGGGTATTTTCTCGCTTAATCCCCTCGAAAAATATATAAATCACCAAAACTCGTGGAATTATGTCGTGAAGCCCCTATACTATGTTAATATTCATTTTAAGCCCTTATTTCAGTTTTAAAAGCCTCTATATTTTATGCTATAACAAGAGTCAACAAGCTCCCCCAAGCTTACCCTTTGCTAGTCCCTAGCAAAGCCAAACTTAGCAATGGATCAGGAGTTGCTACAACGCTTTCACGCCTCAAAAGTACACATGCTTTCAAACAAAATTTCTTCTCTCGGATTAGAATAAACCTTTTCAACCGTCAACTTACCCATATTACCTTTAACCATGGAGCTTATAGCCTTTTCTTGGGATCTTGGGCAATTGAAAGATAGAACAATCAGGTCGAGTACCATGTCTCAAACCCTTCGATCAACCTTCATTCCGGAGTTTTTGCAAGTTTTCGAAATAAAACTCAAAGTTCCTTTAGTATGACCCTCTCAAGTCTCTCATTTTTGGTATTTGTGGATCCTCACTAAGGCAATAATGTTGTGTTGCCTTTCTCTCATAATATGTGGTATTTTTTGGAATAAGGCAAGAGGACACTATGCCTTCTTCTCTCTCACTCTATATCTAAGGCTTATATGTGGAGCTCATAGGTGGGAAGACTAAATCTACTTACTAAGCATATATTGTAAAGTCAAGCAATGGATCCATAGTCACGAGTCATACTTTGCAAGTGCATGTGTATGGCGTAGTGGAATGAATATGATGGTAGGTGTACGAGGTGAATGAAGTGAAAGCCTAATTCTACTTTAGCTCCTTGAAAAAACATCTCTCTTGAAACTGGGAAACACTTAAGAGAACCTGGGTTGCATATTATTTCTTTTTCTTTCTTTCTTTTCTTTTTTTTCATGGAGAGGCGGGCATCTAAGTACCCATTGTTTTCATAGCGGACACTTGTCCATTTTTTTATCTCCCTTTCTTCTTTCTTTCTTTTTTTTTTGACTATACAACCCAAGCCTCCTTTTGCAATAAAAACTTTTGAGAGATAGTAACACGAGTACTGGAGCTCTGTGGGATTGTTGGCTAAGTGGATGGGTGTAAGGAATATTTTTGGTTGCTCTCTCCCAGGGTAGGAGTAGAACATTTTTGGTGGATCTATGGTGGATGTTTGGTAGATGCGTACTTCCAAGGATAGAAGTAGCATAATTGCAAGTGGAATAGAGTAGAGTGTAGTGGCATGTGTGCATGAGTAGCCGTATGACAAGTTTCTAAGGGTCGACAAAGATTGACCAAACTCAATGCAAAGTAAGCAGCCTATATATATCAAAAAAGGGTTTTCCTATCTAAAGAGCATGTATATATGGTCGTGGTAGGAGTTTCAACACTCATCATACAGAACTCATCATGTGCACTTTAATTTTTAAAAGATAAATCTCCGTAAATCTAGCATCTCTAGGAGTAAGATAAACAAAGAGCTCACACATTCATATATTATATCCATCAATCACCTAGACTTTAGAGCAAGCATTTGCTACACAGGTTTCAGGTTCGTGAGCAAATCTCAAGTCAAAGCAGCTTTGCATTAAAGGCTCGAGAGAAATTAAGCTTGAAAGTTAGGTACTTGAAAGGAATTACAACGGAGCAACTATTCATCATCTCCATGCTTTTTATTTATTTTAGAGTTCATTTTATCTTGGCAGAAAACAACTTCTTATATACTCTCTACATTTATTTATTCCCAAACCTAATGACCAAACTATTCTAAAGACTCTTTAAAAGACTATAAAGACTAGACTCTTAGCAAACCAGGCAAACCAAAATATTAGCTAATATTAATATATAGTAGAGATACTTATCGTGATAACGGGTGGTGCTCTCCCCAAGCTTGATTGAAATGTCGGGTTGATGATGTGGAAGTTGAGGTAGACAAATGATGAGTGTGTCATCCTATCATGTCTCTCTCCCTTTGAATCCCGCTGAACTCAAATAGACGACAAAGCCTTGTGGAACAGATTAGGCGTTAGTGTTTGGCCACATCGGCCTCATATTTTTAGAGATTTTCAAGATGGATCATTATTAGAACTTCAGCAAGAATTTTCTTCTAAATATTTTTGGAGTTTTATATATTTATATGCATGCAAAAATTAAGATGCAAAAGCAACTAAATGAATGCATAATTATTTTTATGCCACCACGGTGAATATCCTTATGGGTTGTTACACGCCACAAAATTGTTCACATGGGGCTTTAGAATTTTTTTCAATGCAATGCTGATGCATAAATGTAAATATGCTAAAAGAAGATGATTATGCAATGTAAGGAAATAAATATGGTATGCATTAAATATGGATAACTACCGATCTTACCTTTCGGCGAGGGTTCAGTGTTTTAAGTCCTTGAACAAGACTTCTTACCTTACTCACTTCTCAAGTGCACTATCGGATCTTGGCGGTTCTCTTGAGATAGTGATTTCAAGAGATGACATCACCCTTGTTCTTTGTTGGTCCCATGGATTGAAGTGAAGCTTTGACAGTGGAAGCGGGCAACATCTTGTTTAGTGTGCATACTTTGTGGGTTCAGGACATATACTTATAGAATTTCGGGGGAGTGACAGGCTCCTCCACATTTTGCTCAAAGTGTGTCCTCGCTTACAAAGACAAGGTAGAGATCAAGTGCATGGGCCCTGTTGGTGAGAAAACACCAACAGAACCAAAACTTTATTTATTCTTCTCTAGCTATAGGCACATTAAACAAGATAGAGTTAATCTTTATTTGTTTCCTTTATTTATGACAAGGGTGATAAGATCAAAAGATTGAGCATCAGCGATTTATGATTATGATTATCTTCCAAAGCAGGGATGTGCAACATTTTAGCTTACATGATTGGGGATGATGAGATCGGGAGACTAGGAACAAAGAACTAAACATGTGGAGTTAAACAGGGATGTATAAGGTTAGGTTATAACTCCAACATGTTTGATCATTTATTTATGAATATGCCAAAATTAGGGAAAAGCTTAGTTAATGATAACTTACCTCAAGGTGTTACCTTTTATTGAAGTGTGACGGCACTGTAACACCTTGTGGTGGTTCTTTTCTTCTTCTTGAAGCTTTCGTTATTTGGCCTCTTGTGTATCTTGTTCCTAACTTGTCTCCTTTATTGCATCACCCTGTCTGCCTTGTCCTTTGAATTGTGTTAGGACCTTTTTGCTCCTCTCATGGTTTCATTCCTCGCAGCGTTAGTGGACAACACATACCCGAAGGAATGTACCAGTAGTAACAAGGATAGTGTTGTCACAGGGCTAGAGGTCACTTTCTATGCTACCTAAAAGATTGGTTGGAATTTTAGCATAGATCATTTATCTCATGTTTCAAATTCACTTTGCTTCTTAAAGGAATGATTTTATTCAACTTTAAGTTTAATTTTCATGCAAGAAAAATCATTCAAACTTATGAGAAAGAGCAATAGTGAATGGAGAGGTTGCAAACCAGCATGTGGAGTGATGATGTCACGTGAAGAGGAAGAGTACGATGGATAATCTTTGATGGCTTTGTTCTTCCTCCTCCATGCATTGATCATTCTTGAGTTCATCCTTGGGTGAGTGATCTTGATTATTGATTTTGTTTATGGCACTCATCCTCTTTCTCTTGCTTCATCTTGACTATGAGTGTATCTCGTGACATCCCCAAGCTTGTTTCGTAGATTTTCTTCCTACTGGGGTTAGTGTTGACGGTAGAAATACCCTGTTTTTATATAGTCAAACCGTCAACAAAGTACTCCTTTTGGAAGCTAACATACATATAAACAATGATTTCTTATGCAAATAACCTAGTTCCACATGTAGATGTCATTCTTTGTATACGAGATGTGAAACTAGTGGAACTCTGGGTCGAAATGACACATTTGGTCACCATCCAAATAACACCCCAAGTATGGCCATTGGACAATTTGACACCACCATCATGATCTCCATGTCCTATGAAGCTTCCACACAAAATTTGAAGTCATTTGGCCACAAGACCTACATCGGCCGATGCATGACCATTTCATCCCGAGACATCCCGACATGTGGGGACACCTTCTAGAAGAGTTGGAGAAGGCCAAGGCCCAATGGACCAAAGATCGGCCGACCATGATACTTTGGCCCAAACTCTTCCAATGCGACCCGCCACATCACTAATCCGTGGGGAACAAGAGAAGGCACCTGATTGGTCCGTCAATACGTCCCCATGGATCGTGTTGGTACAAAATGAACGCCACGGCAAGTTCCGGACTCAAGACACGTAAACCGACGGTGGGGCCAATGTTCCCGGCACTGGTGGCCCACGTGTCATGGACCATGGTCGGCCACCATGGCCCATTTGGCCAAGGACGTCCTCCCACGCCCATCACATTGTCCACATGCTGAAATTACCTCACACGTTGATCTTAAGGCGGTTGCATGGCGGTTTGATCCAACGGAGGGCAATAGAGGTCACGCGGATCGATGACATGGCGCCGAGTAGCCCCTACTCCACCTTAGGCTATAAATACCCCCTTACCCCCTCACTTCCAAGGCATGACCACAAGGAGAACTCCACTCCAATGTAGTAGGCGAAGCCCCGCTCCTTTAGTGTAGTAGTAGAGTGAGAGAGGGAAGTCTTCGAGGAAGCCCCGGTGCTGTCGGAATCTCCTCCGAGGTGTACCTCTGGGGTGTACTTCTTCTAGTGAGTAATACATCCGAGTTCTTTTATACTTTGCATATCCGGGTTTAGTACAAGTAGCTATTCACTCGTTCTTCATTGGTACATTGCTTTGCTTTAGTAGAGTGTTCTAGCCTAGCTAAGTACAGGGGTTAGAATAGTAAGAGTTAGCGTAGACGTGGTGTCTAGGCTATACCTTACCGGTGTATGCCGCTTGCTGTACGGATGGATTGTGATAGCCAAGAAGGTAGTGACAGCCCTTCTGGTCTCTGTATAGATCACCACGTGTTTAGGCAAGTTCTTAAAAGGTAAGGCTCCAAAAAATAGTAGTTTGGTAGTGGTGACTTTATTCACCGGATTATCACCTACCGCCTCCAAAGTGTCCGAGGGGTCGATAAAGCCACGTTTAGCTACCTAGCCTATCCGGATATCATAGCTATAGAAAACCTCTCAACTCAACTACCAAATACACACCTTGTGTCATCATAGGACGAGTCTTGATTCTTTGTTAGTTCACTTCACGTTCCTCGTGGAAATCGATACCTGGAATACTCCCGTGAAAAGCTACACCGACAAATGCGCTTGCGGTTTACCGTTGCCATACTTAGGTGTATCAGTCCTTTTAGTGGTAACACTAAAGAACTGTCAACATTAGTCTAACAAAATATACCAATGTCTACACAAGTAATATTTAGTTCAATAACCAAACTAGACTCCATGCCTAATTTAATTAAGGAAGACATTTTAACCTAAGCACCACACTTAATTTAAAAGCCTTTGAAAGTACTCATGTAGTACTTCCAAACCAAAGCATACTATAGCAGATAAGGGTAACATGAAAGCATAATTGAGATTTACTCAAGGTGGAGATGAAAAATTAGGATAGTCATTATTTATTTATTTATTTATTTATTTTAGCAGTTTGAGCATGTCTTTTAAAGGTAGAGACAACCAAAAATAAAGTAGCAACATGTCCGAATGATTTTGTAATCAATTTTGCATGAGGGTAATGATAATTGGTTGGACATACCTTTAGATTTATCATCCTTCGTTCTTTTTGTTCTAGTCCCGAATGGTTAGTGACAAAAATACCAAGGAATATTCTCCTAATTATATCTCTATGCTCCTTACGCAAGGGGTATCATAACAAAAGATCTTCATTTAAGTTATTTCACCCTAAAGAGTGCTTGTTTTAGGACAAAAAGCTCGTCCTTGGGAAACCTTCAAATAGGATTCAAGACGATGAAAAGATTTTCCCTTGTATCACCAATCTCAAAACTCAAGCCAATGAGATCAACAAACCCCCCTTTCCAAATCTTTATCAACAAATAACACAAGAGGGTTGAAGATCATGTATGTGGCTAGATTAGAGATGGCAATTAATCCAGGAGTTTTCTCACATGAGCAAGGATTGGATAAAATGTTCATGGGGCAACTTATATGCTCATGGGTGTTTTCCAAATGCTATTGATAATGCTCTTTCTAGTCTTCCTTAGATCCTTCACGATGTCTATGCTTGGGATTTCTAGGATCGTAGGGAGACTCAAGAAGAAAAGCACAAGAGGATTCATTGGGGTCAAGGATGATGTTTGAAAATGGGTTTGAATAAGTTATCTAGTCTGAAATAGAAGGGGAGAAGAATGAATGGATTCTAGATAACTTTGCTCTCCTTCTATGACATCATTAGATATGCCATCCTTGGGCTTTTCCCAATGTCCTTTGTAAGAATAAGGACGCTTTCTAAGAGACTCTTCTTTTTAAGAGGATTGGTTTATAGACACTTAAAGGTCTCTTGTGACGCTAGAAGTTTGTCTCCATCCCAAAGTCATCACCATAAGATATTTTCAAGGGGCGTAATTACTTCTTCCCTTGGAGGGTTTTGGAGCATTGATGATTTGGGGTTGGTAGCTTAACTAAGGGATTGGAATGATTATGATCCAGCTATCAAAACTTTTTCCTTTTGTCTAGAGGATGATTCTTTTCTTCCTTTGGGTGTTCATAAAGAATTCTAGGAAAAAGCTCATACTCCACTTGAGTTTGTCAAGGACAAACCTTGCTTAGAAAAGGAGAGAAAAGTTCCTCTAGAAACCGCATGATGATCATGCGACAACTTTTTAGGATGAGCCCAAATACATTATCCTTTTCTTTGAAAGGATAGGATCTGGCCTCTCGAGATCTTCTCACTTCTTCTTTAGAGTTCGATTTTACTATCGGTAAGCCCTTCTTTTTTGAAAGAGAAGAGAGAAGGGCGGTGTCAATGGATGGTTCTCGAACTTGTGTCGAAGAAAGACTAAATTCTCTCCTATAATGGGTTGTCTCATGATCATTTCGACCAACCGTCGGCGCAACTCATAGCCAAGTGATAAGATAGGTTCTAAAGATTCTAGTGGCTGAAGCTTACGCTTATGGGTGCAGCATAAAGATAGGGGTGGAATCCGTGGATCCCACAAAAATACAAATAGAAAAGAAAATACAAAAAGAAAGACTACGCTACATTATCTTACAAGATTTAGCTATACTCAATGTTTTCTCAGCAGCCATTCTCCCCGGCAACGGCGCCATGAAATGCTTGTTGGTATTTGTTAAGCCCACGTAAATATTTATAACTTGTATAATCCATGGCGCACGGATACCGGCGAGCACTTCACCCGGGAGGAGGGTTTTAAATATCGTATCCACAAGGAGAATGGTGTGAGGATAACGGAGCTAATAACTAAACCCAGGAGCTATGACAAGAAGGACAGAGAGGATAAAGAGTTTAAGAAGATTTCTTTGGTTGCCTAGTTCCTATCCTTGTAAGCTATGTTGATATTGTCTTATGGGGAAATGATTCATGGGATAGACATTTGCAAAGAATGTCAACCCCAAGCCAAGGATCCTGCCAAAGCCTATCCAACGGAATGTGGAATACAAAGAGTTAACGCAGCTATAAGTCACCTACGTTAGTTACCACACTCCGGAAGGTAGGGTGCATCCACAAGTAACCTTGGTCTAAGCACCACGCTTACACCCTACAAATACTCCTCTAATCTATAGGGTCCTACTGATTAAAGTACTCAAACAAGAGTTGCGAACCTAAGAACAATAAGAACAATTTACTTACTCAAATAAGAGGTCGATCCGCCATGAAGTCTTAGAACCAAGCTCCAATGGAACTTGATCCCGGAGGTACAAGATGTAGAGGAGTCACCGACATGCCCTAAGTGCTTCCTCCAAAGAGCTCATGCCTTCACCCTCGCTCTAGATCTCTAAAATAGAACTAGCTCGCTACTCTCGCAGGGAGCCATTGATCTAGATCTCTCAACTTGACTCTTGCTCCTCAACTCAACTCTAGGGCTTCTAGTTCTACATGGTGTTCTAGTTCTAGAACTAGAGAGGAGAGGTTAGGTCTCGGCCCGTTGAATGGTGAGTTGAATGAATTAGGGTTCCACCCTCAAGGCGGGGTCTCCTTATATAGCCCCGAGGTAGAGTAGGGGTCAAGCAAGCCTCCGTAGCCGTAGGATCAAACCGACCTTGATGGATGGATGAGATTGATCCTCATAGGCGGTGGTGAACCGACCTTGAATGGGACGCTGACAGGGGGCCCCACCCGGGCGGCCGCCATGCCCTAAGTGGGCCGGCCGCTCTGCCGCCGTGGGCCCCGCCCTCTTTCCTCGGTGCTCTCTCGGTCTCTTCCGAATGTTCTAGTGTATGTTCCACGTTGGGTTACGTCACGGATAGGTCTTTATGTCGTAGGGCTTGCAATCTCTTGGGTATTTTCTGTTTAATCCCTAAAAAAATATAAATCACCAAAACTCGTGAAATTATGTCAGTGAAGCCCCTATACTATGTTAATATTCATTTTAAGCCCTTATTTCAGTTTTAATAGCCTCTATATTTTATGCTATAACAAGAGTCAACAGCCACGCAGCCTCCTGCGATCCCGAATCAACTGATCTATCTCACCCCTCTGACGAACCACGACTGCCATAGCTCCTTGTGCCTTGTCCTCTGAACTAACTGTCATCTGCATCATAGCGAACATAGCACTCATGGCGTCACAAGTGCTACCTCGCTCCTCGTCGTGTCCCCTCCGTAAAGGGTCCATGCCACCCCGCTCCCAAAAGGAAAAGGGGGTCGGCCCGGGAAAGCTGGAAGCAGCCGTCCCAACCAACACCTTAGGGTGGTCCACCATCAAACTCCTCAGTACACGGAACGCAGCATTGTCGGCTGCAGCCTCAGGGGATAGCCCATACTCAGTAATATCCCATCCTACCCACACAACACTGTGCAAGGGCGGGGACCACAAGGTGAATCCCGGTAACTATCTCGCTCACTGCCGGGGCCGTCTCCCCAAGTGTATACAGTGCCTGCCGTAGCCGATCTGGCGAGTACACGCCACAAAGACTGTGGGCATGCCAAACTTCTTGTCCGCGATAGTGCCACTACCTAAAGCCGGGGTTGGAACCATCTCGTAGCAAGATTTAGGAGATAATGTAAGATTGAGAAACAATAGTCCAGTTTAACCAAATAGGGCAAGTACTAATTAGGGGAAAAAGATGGAAAGATGCATGAATGCCATGATGGAAAATTTTAAATATGATGTATGAACGTTTTCCTACGTATCTCACGGATTAGGAAAGAAATTTCTCTATTCGTAATAATGGTGGCATCCTACGATCTCTCAAAAAGAAAATAAGACGTGTCTAGTCGATCTATACGCATTGCGCTGTTAGTGTACCTGCAATCCATTTCAGCCCACAATATATTCATGAAATGCAAGGAATTAAATTGCATATACCTGCTTCGTCAGGTCCACCCGACGGTATCGCACGCCATGCGGAAAAACACATTTTACACCCAGCACACCTGTGTACCCATACACAAGTCTACGGGGGCACTACCCGACCACGGAGCTCTCAAAAATCATTTTATTTCCCCCCTAGACCGGCGTTTACCCGATCATGCTCTCACAGCTCACACCATTACCTTGGACGTAGAGGCATGAATCAACCATTACCTGGGGCGTAGAGGTATTTCGATCCATTCATGACCACTCAAGTGAGTAGCCCCGCACTCCGGGCCGCACGACAACCAATCACAAACAACAAAATATGATGCAATAACCCATTCCCGCCAGCCAAGCCACTGACCGTCCTTAATTGGGCATAAAGGGTATGACCAAGGCACTACTAATTTTGCAAATCTTTTACTCACACCACTTAAAAGATTTTGTTTCGCAAACTTTTTGCAAAAAAGATTAGTGGTTCATTTTAACTTAAATACCAGATCGGACTTGTAATTACCGAACTAAGCTCGATGCTAGGGCGTGAGCCGACCAATTTATAAGAAATCAAGTATAGTTCGCAATCACCAAACAATCGCAGATCTACACTTGAGTCCATATAAACCCGGTATTCCGGAAATCTCGTGAGTGATTTCAAACTCATCAACAACACAACGGGATGGTTGAGCTCGGTAGTAAAATCCGTAGGTATTTCAAACCAAGTTCGATATATTAAACATCAGAGTGCGTAGCATAGTTTATTACAAACTTAGGTTCAAGTACGGAAGCGATAGTTTCAAAACCAAATAGTCTTTTAGCGAAAACAAATATAAGATAGTGCCAGTAGATAGTCATCCCTGCAACAGCATGAGATAGGGATATAGAATTGCCTTGCCCCGGCCTTACTCGTCATCAACGAGAAAGCAGACAAGTCTTACAAGAACCATGGTACACATGCTCACCGCAACAAATGAATAAAACCCTGAGTACAAAATACTTAGCTAGACTTACCCGTCCAAAATAAAATAAAAGACTCCAAGGATCATGCTAGGCTTTATCTGGGGTTTAGCTGACTCACATTAATTTTCAGAAATAAAGTTGTTTAGTGCGCCTATGCATGCTACTTGTCTATTTTCCAAGTTAAAAGGGTTACTTATTTAATTACATAACCATAGATCCTGTATAGTCAAGATTAATCATTGCTCAGTGGGATAAATAACAAAGATAAGTAACTTGATAAATAACATATATTGTCATAATTAGACTACATTGCCGTGGATGCAACCCGGTTTCTCACGACCGGGAGAGATGGCGATTCAAATCGATTTGCAAACCAGCTGGTGAATACCTCGACACAAACCAGGTCTACTTTGCAAAGGCAGACCCGATCACTCCTAGGACGTTACGGGACGTAAAGTCTCGGTCCTGCCGGCTACCCCCTCCTTCTCGGGCACCCAAGTGAGCGAAGCAACGAGTATGACCCCTCGTGCGCATCTTCTTGTGCCCGATTAACCACACCAACCATCACCAAAGGAGGAGCGATAAAGCGAGCAAAGCCGGCCCCTAACATTCCCACGAGCTTCGTGGCTCACGACCCCGCGGAGCCTACTATATGCCAGGTACGTTCAACTTCCGACCACATTCCGACAAAGTATGAGTCCTTAATCGATCAGATGGAAGGACCACAATTTCCATCAATCTAACATGTTTTATTTAAGAGGTTCTCGGCAGTACGAAGCTTGAAAATCACCCATGTGATTGTTCACAACACTTTCCTCAAGTGACCGGAATCAGCTTCATCGCAATCATGATACCGAGCATTAACCTAGACTCCTAATAGGATAGGGGAACTTTCAAGAAGGATCTCAGTGCATCAACGGTTTCAACCATTTCCTATACTTAATGCATGAAACATATAAAAGACTCAAGTCAAATTAATTGGAAGAAATTTAGGAAAGGGCGTAATGCTCCGGGCTTGCCTCGCGCAGAACGTCCGCCGAACGTGCTCCGGGCACTTTCAGCATGTCGCGACTTATCTCCTCCGATGGCTCCTCCGGATTGCACTCCCGGATGGTGAAGCTCCCGGACTCCTCGATCGGTTCCTCCAACACTTCCCCAATCCCGAGATGATGCATATGATGGAGAAAAGAGATGATTACAACTACATAAATATCATCTTGCATAAAGTAATATGTGTATGATGGATGGATGCTTCATGATGCAAGCTATTAATAAGTGCATATCTCTTCTGTAGAAACACCATTAATTCTACACAAGAAACTCTAATAACCTACATCAATCAAACACCCTTACTTACTAATCAACAGAAATGGCAGCTAGACATGCTGTCACTAAAAAACAATCACACGGGGAGTTCTACAACTCCAAATTCAAAGAACTAGGACTCTATGGAAAGCTAACGAAATTTCCTACAAAACATTCCACATCACCCAGAACTGAATCTGAACCTAACAGCCTCAAAATTAAGGAAAACAGAGGCTCTGTTTTCAACTCAAACATCACATACAACCTCCATATCTCACAAACTACTCATGCAAACTATCTCAAACTTAACCAGCAGGTGAAACAAGTAATTATCTACCAAATAATTCTACTGGAGAAGCCAAAAGATAATTTAAAGTACATAAAATAACATGCCCTAGCAAACATCATACTTGCACCCTATAATTAAATAAATGCTAGGACAAGAAAATGTCAAAACTGCTAAGCTGACCAAACCAAGCTCACTAACAGATCCTATTCATGCTAGGAACACATAATAAAAATACCATCACATATTACCTTCATATAAACATGTATTTCTAGCCTATTTTCCATGCACCATAAATATGATAAATACATAACTACTTCAGAAAAATCTACAAAAATTACCAGAGCATAATACTGGAATATAACAACTACCATAAAAATTTCATGGCAAGATCATGCCTACACTGCCCTACACAAAAATGACAAGCTAGTGATAAAACTAGGCATGAAAATACTTTGTACTATGAAAAGTGTCAGACAACAGATTTCTGAGTATGAAAAGCTTCTAAAACCTATCAAAAGTAAACACACCAAATCTCACATCCAAAACCCTAGTATTTATTTTTCTATGAATTTCTAAAGATCACATGGCAATTAGCACATAAATAGAAAATCACATTTCTTCTACAGAACATACTATGCATGATATTTTTCCTGGATTCTACTCACAAAAACAAGCACTTTTTGCACAGAAAGCATATTTTTATCTTGCACCAATTAAAAGATATGATTTTTCTCAATTTCCATGCATTTATTGCCATAAATAAAACTCTATATAAAAGTTATCAGAAAAATAGGGTTTCATAATTTTATACTGTAGCCTATCATCTAACAAGCATGACAAAATGTGTCTCACTCAAAAACACCTTAAAATGACCAAGTTATGAATTTCTAAAGATTCAATCGAAATGCGGAAAACAGAAAAAAAGAAAAAGAAAAGGAAAATCGGGGCGAGGCCCGCACGCCGATGACACAGGCGAGCGCGCGCGGCGGCGGGTGCGGGCGGATCTCCGCCGACGGCGGGTTTCCCGGCGAACCAAGGACACCTACGGCTTCCTCTCGACGAGAGCTATCGATCCATACCATTTTCCCCCAAAAGAAATCGACTCTAGCGCGACCGACGGCGGAAGCGGGGGCGGTGCGGCGGCGGTCCCGCCGTTTCTCGGCGAAAGCCGGCGAACTACTACCCGTTCTCGACTCCTTAAGCAACATAGGTGACATGCAAGCAAGCTAGAGCCTCAACGGAGCAACAACGGCGAAGAAACGGACGCGAGGCCTTGGCGGGCGGCGCCGACGGCGTGCCGGGCGGCGACGACGCGTCCCGGCGAAACGACGGCTATATCTACTCATCCATCTAGCTCGAGAGCTCAAGTACCTCTAGGCGACTCTGAAACACGAAAAAGAAAGGATCTAAAGCGACCTATGAGCTCGAACGTGAGCTTGCCTCGACGGCGGCCATGGCGGACTCGCCGGCAAGCAGTCGGGACGGGGAAATGAGGTCCGTACCTCGACCTTTACCTCCTCTCGACGATTGCTTTAGATAGGGCAGCTCATTGTGGCACTAGGGATCCATTTTGGGGTGGATTGGTGCGGTGACGACGGCGAACGCGACGGCGGAGGAGCTCGGATCGACGGGCGATGGCGCCTGGCGGCGCTTTTCTCCACGCCGAGCGGCCGGGCGGCGGTGGTGGAGTGAAGCTAGGTTAGGGCGCGGCCCGCGGGCGTCCTATTTATGCGGCGCACGACCCGGTACCGCCCATTCGGGCTGTACGTCGGCGCGGGCGGTGTCACGCGGGCGGTGTCGGGCCACGCCGACGCGGGCGGTGTCGGCCGGGCGACGAGCCGATAGGCCCCCCTTACTCGCTTTTTGACACAAATGACGGTTTTTGCCTGTACATTGAGATTCGTGTAGAATTTGGAAAAAGTCAAAACATCAACTTTGTAGAGAATTTCATAAGCTACAAAACAATCAATATGAACTTTTTCTAATTCGGCCTAGATTTGGAGATAAAAATTAAAAACAGCAAGGTCAACTCAAACCATTCAAAAACAGAGTTTGAAATCAACTCAAATTTGACTCAAACCTCTGGGGCACTATTTGGATCATTTGCAAGCCTTTTCATAAGAAACTCATGAAAGATCTTTTGTTCTACATAAAAAGTACTACATTTCATCTATAGAAACTTTTTGCTAGAAACCACTCTATCATGCACTTTTGAAAGGAGTTTCAAAATGACTCAAAGAGGTTTGACCTCTAGGGCAGATTTAAAATAAAATTTCTAAATTGAAACACAAGCTCAAACATGGTCCTAAATTATGTCAAAAATATATCTAAACACAATCTAGGTCCAAAACATCATTATAGCTAAGGTTCTATAGTAGCTAGTTCAAACAAGCATGAAATAAGAGTAAATTCAAAGTGAATGTCACTAGCACATGATTATGCATGAAATGATGATAATGCTATGCAAATGATCATGCTTTCAAGATGCTTAACACCTAGGGTGTTACAGTTCATCGAGTTATGGGTTTATTCTCCACCTTCCTTTCCTCCCACCTCCTGAACTATGCTCTTTGTTTGACTCAAGCATTTTCTTCCGCCTCCACCCATCCACCCATCCTCTAAATATAGTAATATGTTAGTGTAAATCACTAAATCTAGATGAGAGTGTGATATGCAAATGAGAAAAATGTGATTATTAGTAGGATTAGAAATAATCGATTGTCCACAGGGCCATTTGTGCATGTAACGCAAGACCAAGGGCACCCGCGTCGCTCCCCCACGCGGGCAGCACGGGCTGCAACCCAAACCGCCGCTAGCTCGCTCCCCTCCCCTCCTCCTCCCCCTGTTGGCGCCGCTAGAGAGCAGAGCAGCCGGGTGGTGGTGGTGGCGAGCGTCTTCCTCCCATCCTAAGGTGTGACGGTGCGGGATGCCACAGCCGGTGAGGCGGCCGATCGCTGAGCCACATGGGGCTCGGCATTGCGCCTCTCTTCGGTGCGTGGATACCGGGTCGAGGTCCGCGGCAGCGGTAGCGGCGGCGGAGATGGTCTGTCCGTCGTCCCCCTCTCCCTATCACAAGGCATCGCCATTGGAGCCAGCTTGCACTGTTTTGCGGCCTGGGCGACCGGATCCGGGGCCTTGGTGGCCAATTCTGGTGTCCCCACGACAGGGATTGGTGCCGGTGGTGTTAGCCATGGCGGGGGCAACTGTGCAGGTCTAGGGAAGCTTGATGGCGCTAATTCGGTCCCCGTCCATCGGCATCTGTTGGCGGAGGAGGTGGAGGTGCGGGTAGAGGGAGCAGAGGTGGAGGAGACCTGGAGACCGTCGATGTGAGGCTGGATCTGAGGCCTCAAGACGTGGGTGGCTACGCGGGCAGCAGTCGTCTAGCGATGCTTCCGACGACGGCCGTATCTGGGCTTCGGACGATGGATTCGGTCCTCCTGCCAGTCCTAGGGCTCTAGGGCGCTGCGGTGCATGGAGGCGCGGTGGCCGCCGCTGGGCTATCCGGCATCGCTTCGATTGAGCTCGTATTTGCTTGTGGTGGTGGTGCACTTCCCAAGTTTCATTACTACGGATCTAGCAGTGGCGTAATGACATGGATCTCGGTGGGACAGTCGTTGTGTCAGATGACGGTGACGCCTGTGGGTTCCACTTCCTCGCTGGAGGCGTTGTCACTTCTCTCCACCATTGAGCGCCTTGGAGATCTTTCGGGATGAAAATCCAGTACCGGTCTTCCTGGTCAGGCGACGATGACATCTTCGCATGTCATGCTCTTGTTGAAGGCGTCACTTTGGAAGATTTCTCCTTGGTTTGTTAGTGTTGGTGCCAGCCTAGTATCTCGCTAGATTCCTTATGTCGTTGCTATTCATTTAGCGGTGTATTCTAGTAGCAAGCCGAATGTCATGGATGACTCTCTCGAGCTTCTAGAGTTTTATTTTCTTTTTTTCGGCATGTGGCCTCAACGTTGTAATAATTGACTTGTTTGTACTTTTTGGTACACGAAGCCATATATGAAATATTATGCATTATCTAAATAAAAAAAGGAATAACCGGTTGTTACATATATATCTTCATTTATTACGCCTAAAACCTCCATTGTGTGAGTTAGTTTCTATGAATAGATTATTACTAGTTAAACGCCCGTGCGTTGCTACGGGATAACTAAATTTTATATAAAAGCACATGGATCGCATGATAAGATAACAATACTATGAAATTAAACAATGATATTAAAGTGAGATTTAATCTAAATAAGTTTTGTGAAAATAACACAATCAATCATTGATATCGTGGGTTTTAAAACTCTATTTTATGGGCTTCTTCGTAATTCGCCTAAATAATATTTTCAAGGACTTGTGTATGCATATTTGACCATTGGTATTGTAAAATTAAGTGGATCTGTCTAGGCGACTTGTTGTAATGGAGCAACAAGATTCAAGATGCAAAAAGTCCGGTTCGACAAACCAAGAAGGCTTGTCTCCAAATCAAGAGCATAGTTTTTTCAAACATGTATCCAAATCTCTCGCATAGGTTTTCTCCAAGATAGTATTTCGCAAAAAAGTAGCAAGGTTCATTGAATATAAATTATACAAATAAAATAGTAGCAGCTATAGTAGCATGTACGTCGGCCCTCGCAAAATAGAAGTTCACAGACTACTTCTTCATAGCGGAAATTGAAGGACTACTCAATGTCAAGATCAATAGGCTTAAAATGTCCTAGTGGATACCTTCAAAACTTGATGGATCAAATTGATATTGATAACGGTAGATCAAGAGTGGACAAATAAGAAGTGGACTCTAAAAAAAGAAGAAATGAAGAAGGACTGATTTCTACCTTGGATTCTAAATTTTGGCAAGGCTGCACTGCATAAAAATCTTAAAATAAACCATATATGATCATATTATGCATACTCGTGAGATGTAGGAAAACTCGAACAAACTATGAGAATATGTAGGTTTGCAGGCATGTAGCTCACAACATGAAAATTTAGAGATTTGTAGACACGCATAGTTCACAACATGAAAATTTAGAGATGCGAGTAGCAGTCTTCACATGACGGCGGCATATTCGAAAACTATAGATGACAGTAGCATGCATAATGGAAGACACACATCGTCGGCACCCTCTCAGCAGCAAGAACACAGCGGCAGCATCCACAACCAGCAACAACCGACCGTTGTTGTACCCACGGCAAGCCACGATGACCAAACTACGACGGCACGAACAACAGATAAATCAATAGATTACCTCCTCCATGTGACGAGAGCATAGTTGGCTCCCAGTGAGGACAACGGCGGCGTTGCATCGACAGGACGTTGAGCAGATCGTGGTGGCGGTGCTCTTTCCGGTGGCAGCCATTCAATATCGTCGAGGCGGCGGCGCGGCAGCGAGAACAACGGATTGGGTGCACAACATGCGAGCGACGAGGAGACGAGGACGACAGCGTGGGGCCAAACAACGAGAGCGACGGCGCAGACATTGTGGAGACAGCGGCGTTGGCACTGGCGCGTGGGGAGGGGAGATCGCACAGGGTCGAGGCGGTGGGGCGGGTCTTCCCTTTCACGTATGGGCGGGTTCCAAATGTTTCGCTGGAAAGATTGTAGTTAACGGTGAGGTGGAGTCTGGAGATCGCACCTTCCAAATTTGCATGCGGTTGGGGAGTCCGGAGAGACCACACCTTCCAAATTTGCGTACAGGTGGGGAGGGCGTGATTGATCGCACCTTCCAAATTCGCATGGATGGAGAGGATCGCACCTTCCAAATTTGCGTGCAGGTGGGGAGGGCGTGATTGATCGCACCTTCCAAATTCGCATGGGTGGAGAGGATCGCACCGTCCAAATTTACGTGCGGGTGGGGAGAGCATGATTGATCGCACCTTCTAAATTCGCTTGGGCATGGGGAGGGGTGCGGGGGTGCATGCGGATCTTTTTATTTTTAGTTTCCTATTGTCTCTCACGGAAGCTCAAAAAAGGGAAAAAAAAGAACACGGTAGGCGGGTCCGCGATTTTCCTTCCCCTTCGATCAAGAGGAGAATGGTCGTCGTGGGATTTTTTTTTCTTTTTTTTGCTTCTAGATTTTCTCCTTCTATTTACAGATGGGTGGAAGAGCAGAGTCACGGTTTCCTTCCTATTTTTTATCGCATGAACCAACGTGCGTGGTTAGTTCTTTCCTTTATTGTGTGGTTAATTTCTTCCTTTACCGCGTGGTTAATTTCTTCCTTTATCAGGTCGCATATACGATTCATTTCCTTTTCCTTCCTTTATTGCATGGTTAATTCTTTCCTTTATTGCGTGGTTAATTCCTTTCTTTATTGGGTGGTTAATTCCTTCCTATATCAGGTCGCATGGACGATTCGTTTTCTTTTCTCCCTTCTGGTTCACATGGGGTGGCGGTTGGGCAGACTCAAATCGAATGTTGCATCAAAAAATGTCTCCTCTTTGTTTTTTTTATGTTGTGGGGACATCTAAAACCTTGTGTGAGTACTAACGTGGTTCTGGTGGAGAACCCGCGTACTTTCTACCGTAGGGGCCGCCTTAGCAGGGCTGGAGAATAGAGCATTCGTTCGTGATGGATTCCCTACATGGGTTGAATTTAGCACTTGAGCTAGATGGCGCCTCATGCCTTAGAGCAAGTTTAATAGTTTAAGTAAGGTACTTTCGCCAACCGCCGGGCGGCAACGCTGGCCGGGCCCGCTACTATTTATGGCATAGCTGCATGCGGAGCCAATTGCAAAGACGCGCGATGGCCTAGTCGCCCGGCGCGCAGCGGGCGCGTCGTGAGACGCTCATTTTCTTCTCTCTCTTCACTTCTCTCTCCTCCACGTAGGCATGAGCCGGCTAGTCGCTCATCATAATACTTGCTCTTAAAGACTCCACCGTACTGTGCTATGCTAGTACTACTTTGTCATCCCTTCTATACCTACGCCATTAACTCTGTTTGAAGCAGCAGTAATCATGAAGTGCTTCTTCTGGGTGAGCATTCATGGTGGTCGCATGTACACGCCCAAATCCGTCCATCTCATATATAAAGATTGAGCAGGACGGTGCGAGAGGAGGGAGTTAATTGATGCATGCGCCATAAAACGTACGTCTCGCCCACCACCCCCAACACCCATGCAGCGCAGTTGGAAAATTGAATTGAGTTGAATTAGGGATAAATAGGGCTTGTTGGGCTGAGGATCGAATCGGCCCGGCCGCTTCCTCTTCGTCTCTTCGTCTCGACCTCTTCTTCCTCTTCTCCGTCCTCCAACCGTGGCAATAAATGGAGGCGCCTCTATCTTTGGTCGTTGGGGGCATGGATCCATTGAATGCTTCTTGACGCGCCGTTAACTTCTCAGGATGCCCTCTTGATTTGATACTGCCCCGGTTCTAATCTTCACTCGTTGACAGGCCGGCCGATCGATGGATGCTTATTTAGGTTCAATACTACACAGGAGTCAGGAGTACATGCTTGACCTGTGTTCATATATACTTGAACTTGTTAACATTAGGTCTGCCTCCTTCCAGCTGCGTCTCTGATTTTAAGGCGGCCATACCGATCTGGATGTGACTAGATGGATGTGCATGGCCGAGAGTTCTGTTTTGTTGCAGTTCAGTTGGGTAGGCATTGATTCGAGGTCCACTGTTGATTGTTGATCGTCACAACGAAATATCTTGAATTTAGTTGCTAGTAGCCTAGTACGGGGCATTGAAGGCAATAACTGAGTTTATGACAACATCTCCATCGGCATATATAAATACAATTCCAAAATTCAGGTTTTCATACCTTTTAATAACCCGAAAAATAAATTTTCCAAGCTTTTCAATTAGAAAGTTGAATAGGTGGCGTGCCCGTGCCTTACTACAAGATAACTAACATTTTTTACTAAAAACACACAGATCACATGACAAGATAATAACACTAAAACACTAAGATCTCAAAACTTCACACATATTTTATTAATTTATTAATCTCACAATGTCACACATAGTATATTAATTTATTAATTTCACAATGTCACACATAGTTTATTAATTTATAATCCCACAAGCTATCGCATATACAAACAATATAATATATTCGAGTAAATATAAACGTGTTACAGGACATTGTTCTTGAAATGTAAATCTAAGATTACAAATGATTTTCTAGTTGGCGTGTAGTGTGTATACAACATTTGTACAGCTTTTTGGTTCAGAGATCATTTAGATGGCTTTTTGGTTCAGTTTAGTAGAGTTTCAGTGAACTGCAGGTTCATCAACAAATGTAGGTGTGATGGTCTGCAAGGTGCATCAACAAATGTAGGCGATGTTTCAAGCTAGTGTGTTGTCGGACAGCTACAGTATACAAACCGTTTTCAGGTATCTGGCACGGGCGAGTCCTGTTGATCCTCTTCTATAGATAAAATGGTATATATCAAAACAGTAGCAGTTCAATGTTTTTTTTCTATAGACGAATCTGATTTCAAGTACACAAGCAGTTCCTAAGCACCTGAACCTCATCAAACTTATCTGCTACTGCGTAGTGGCTTCAGAAATAGTTTAGCACAGGTTGGTGCTTCAGAAAACGAACTTCAAAGCAAGGTTAATAGTTGATGGCTAATGCAATATGAACCTCAAAGCGATATTCTAAAATCTTTACTACCGTCTTTACTACCGAAAGTAGAATCTATGAATTTTCAGCATTAGTTACTTATAGAAGTACTATGAGTTACCGGATGAAGAAAACTATAGGAAGAGCTGAGATTTCTGAGATATTTTATCATGATGAAAAGTTTACTCTGATGAACAGTCTATCTATTAACAAAGAGAATTTTTACGGTGCTCGGAGGAACTGACCGGTTCCTCCCCAATCATCTCGTCTCGTAATTAAGGGTGGTTTAGTAATTTTCCTAATCACGGCTTCTCAACTCCACAAACCAACTCGCCGTGCCCCCGTGAGATCTTGCTCCCTGTACCTCCATCGCGCCCTCCCGCAACGCCACCCTCCCCCATCATCGCCGGGTCGTCTCGTCGCAACTTGCTCTGCACTCGTCCGTGCGGCTCATACTCGTAGTTGTCTCCAGCCAGCACGACTACTGCCCCAGCTGCCGGCGGTTCTCTCTCGGCTGTTCTCCCATTTCCATCGTGAGCGCTTTGTGCCGACGACTGCTCGGCTGCCGACGCCGGCGGCATACGCGCATCTCACCCCGCCATCACTCCCCGCGCCATCGCCCTGAACATTCTGAGGCAGAAGCTGAGGTTCAGTTTCACGGTTTGCACAAGCACCTGTCAGGTAATGATCTAAGCATTGCGACGCATTGTGTCGCGTCGCGCTCGTCGATAGATGTTAAACCATATTAGCCGATGTTTCTTGATTGGTTGTAGTCGCACTCATAGCAGCGATCATATAATTATCAAGCATGTTCTGATCGATTTAGTCACCCCCATTTCGACGGCTGGCTTAGGGCGCGCGACGTGTCCACTCTGCCGATGTGAGGTGTGGACGGCACTGCCGCGACCATCGCAGCCCGAGCACCTGCCGTTTCCGGCGGTGGCACAAGCGGCTCGCGTTAGTGTTTCAGTGTGCTACACATTTTGTCACCCACTATACGTTTTTTATTAGCGAGCCGTAGGATCATATTTGACAGAGGATTCTTTGGCTTTGGCACATTATTTCAGAGGCAAATCTTCTCTCTGATGTAAAGAAAAAGAACAAAAAATGGTAGTACCAGTACGCCATCCTCGAAGACCCAAACATCCACTTTATAAAGCTGGTTGTGGAAGTTATTTCATTTAAGGTATTTTTGATTAGTGCAAACAGTCTCCATCTGAAAAGTCCACAATTCAAGCTGAAATAGAAGCACAGGTATATGTTGCATTCCGAACACTTAAAAAATGTGATCTCCTATGTCTGCAACAAGCTAGCAGGTGTAGTATGACCATATATCATCAATTTTATCTGAATTGTTGCTTTCGTACGCTGCATCGGCAGATAGTATGTCTCCATTACTTCGATGTCTCGAGCATACTATTAGTTACCCTTCATTTCTTTTTTCTTTTGAGTAGTAGCAGCTCTGCTTCCTTCCTCTGGAGTACAGGATATGTGATTAATGGAGCTATGGAAAACCTCGCCCACTGAAGATCGCTACCTCTATTTGCAAGCCACGTGAAAACAAAATCAAAATATAGTTAACTTATTGCCTACATTTGTTTTGTGTGACTCCTCACAATTTAGTGGACAATTCACTCCTTGATGTAAGACATGCACTCAACTTGTATATGTGAATTTCAGAACAGTTAGTATTATAGAACAAGAGCGGTCCATACATGGTAAACGGTACTTCGTTGATAGTTTAAGTAATTCATCATTTCAATTCGTTCAGAAGAATCCACTGAACAGGTGCAAAACATTATATACTACTAAAATTAAAGTAGATAGAGGACACTGAGCTGCCAGTAATACCAAGTCACTACAGAACAGTTCACCTTCAGCACAAGCATTGGCTTTTTCGAATTCTACGGATTGAATAGCACATATAAGTATTTTCCAACGAAAAAAAGTAGTGGCGCTATAGCGCCAAAATGAAACGCCGCGACGATATTGCTAATTTTCACGCTATTGCGTGCTATTGCACCGCTGAACGCGATAGCGCCAAAGTGCCGCTTTATTTTTCCACTATTCCTACCTAGCCAAAAATAGCTTGCGCGCCCCGTTACTTCATTAACAAAAGGCCAAAAAATCTAGCTTTTATTGCTTTTATGACTTATCACTTATGTTATCAACTTATCATCAACTATGATGGTACTTGGTTGTTATTATGTTGGAAACACATGGATTATGTATATATTATGTTATCAACTTGTCATAAATTTTTATTTTTTCATGTCACCAGAAACAAATAGCACGCTATAGCGGCAGCAAATCAGCTAACGCTACTACGATTAGCTGCCGCTATAGTGCGGCCATAGCAGCGCTATAGCGCCAATAGTGACAAGAAATGGCAAAACGCTATTTTCAATAGCCCGCGATTTTTTCAGGGGTATTTTCCAAAAGATGCTCCTCGGATGGCAACAGTCACAGACAACTAACAATAGACGGGTGTAAAGCTACAGAAGCTGTAAGCAACATACCAGAACACAAAATCTGTGAGAAAGGTATGATGTGCATAATGCGATCGGTGTATTCTCCAAATGTTGTGTGTGATACAAATAGAGGTGCTCATGCACTGCTGGCCATTGGTGCCTGGTCACCATGCCTACAATCAATGGGAGGCTCCCAAGCACCAAGACCGGGTACTCACACACTAAACATAGGTAGTCTAACACACCCTCGCAAATCGTAGTGGCAAAACAACACGAACGGTCGACCGAGAACAATGGAGATATACCCCCCGCAGTCGGAACGCCGGCGTGCAAGCTTTGACTGGAGACTCATGCAGATGATAGCCCTTTAGCGCCGAAATAGCCGAGGTCGAGGTGGACGTGGTCGAAGCCGTGGAGGAAGCGCGGGTTGTAAGGTCCTAGATGGCTAGAGGGGGGTGAATATCCTATAAAATTTTCTACAAACTCAAACTAACAAAACCGATTAGTATAACAAATGGCGTAAATGTGGTTTGCACTAGCTCTATTGTCTTGCAAGCCTTCTAGTGACAATTCTAAATATACTCTATGATCTCTATGTCACTCAAGAGCTATGTCACTACTCTAACTAGTGAACAATCCTAAATATGATCCTTAGGCTAGCAAGAACAACTAAACAAGCAAAGCAAGCTCTCTACACAAAGTAAACTATGAAGTAATGCTAGAGAGGTGACTTCGATATACCGACGTGTAGAGGATTTGAACCAATCACCGATGTCGAGGATGAGCAAACACAATATGAAGATCAAGCCAATCACCAAGACAAAGAGACACGACGATGTGTTGACCCGGAGTTCACTTGTACACCGACATGTTAGTTTCCGGTTGTGCCGACCAACACAAGGATGGTGCTTGAGCTAGGCGGTGCACTTGCTAGCCCCAAGCCACCACTCACAAGTGAGGTACCCAAGACACGAGCAATGTATTCCTTGCACTTTGTCTTTCCGACGAGGAGTGCGTGATCCTCTCACAAATCACCGGAGGTGGCCAAGAACAATCACCTTTTCTTGCCAACGCCTCCACCAATTCACCAAGCCGGCTAGGAGCGGTGTCTCCAAGAGAAACAAGAAACCAACCAACTCACAACGATCCCCAAGTGCCTCTAGATGCAAGAACTCGATGCAAATGCACTTGGAATTCCTCTTCTCTCAAGAATGAAGCTCACAATCAAGAATGAGAGAGGGGAGGGCTTGTTGCTCAGCTCTAGGATGTTAGGAGTGATTCAAATGACCAAGAGAGAGAGCACAAGCCAGCCAACCATGTATATATAGCCCCCATCACGAAATGTGGCCGTTGGGGGGGGGGGGGGCAAAACACGGTTTCTGCAGGCTGACCGGACGCTCTGACCAGACACGGTTTCTGCAGGCTGACATGGTATCATTCTTGTGAGTTGAGGTGATTCAAGTGCACTTTGCTTTGATCTTTGCATCTAGTGGCACTTGGGGATCGTTGTGAGCCTGTGGATTTCCTTTTGCTCTTGGAGAGCACCACTCCTAGCCGGCTTGGTGATTGGTGGAGGCGTTGGCAAGAGTTGGTGATTGTTCTTGGCCACCTTCGGTGATTTGTGAGAGGATCACACACTCCTCGCCGGGAAGACAAAGTGCAAGTAATACATTGCTCGTGTCTTGGGTACCTCTCATTTGTTTTGGGTGCAAGTAGCCTAAAGGCACTTGGCTAGGAGTGAGCTCCACCTTGCCCCACACGTGAGAAGGTCGACACAACGGAGACTAGCTTGAGGGTGCTCAAGTGAACTTCGGGTTAAATCTCGTGTCTCCACTTGTCTCTTGATGATTGGTTTCAATTTGGTTATCTCATCATATCATCTTGGTGATTGGTTTGACTAGCCTCGACATTGTGGTATATCACTCTACACTCTTGCTTTACTTTGTTATTTACCTTGAGCTCGTGTAGTTTGTGTAAGCCTAGCTAGTTGCTTAGTCTTGCTTAGTGTAATCTAGCTTGTTCACCTAGTTGGTAAAGTAGTGACTTAGCAAATTGAGTGGACTAGAGATCATAGCAAATTGAATTGTCAATCGCCATTTGTTATTCTAACAAGTTTGTCTAGTGTTTTGTAGAAAATTTTATTAGGCTATTCACCCCCCCCTCTAGCCATTTAGGACCTTTCACACGGTCAAGTCTTCTCATCGTATCGGATGCAAACTCTTCGGGCTTTTCACCGCTTCTTAACCGCTTTTATCTGTTAAGTCCCTGTAAAGATATAAATCACCAAAGCTCGTGGAACTGTGTTAGTCAAGCCCCTAGTCTATGTGATTATTCATTTTATGCCCTTATTTCATATTTAGTTGACTAATAATATTATGCTATAACAGGTGTCAACACTCACACACTAAACATAGGTAGTCTACACACTAAACATAGGTAGTGTAACAAAATCCACTAATCCAAGGTATACAAAGGCAACATAAATTGGTATCTAATAAGGATTAAGAATTACAAACCACCTAAGGTACGGAGCCAAGTAGACGACAACGTAGACCAGATACTGCCGCCTCCCGCTGTCTAGCCACACAAAGATCCAACACTAGTTGCACAAAAAAAGACCGAAAATTCAATGAAATCAAAGTAAAGATGGAGATGAATAGCACTGGACCCTTCGGCCTCGCTCACCGGCCAGTTGAAGTAAGGCAGGAAGGAGATGATCACCATCACGGCCATCCTCGTGTCCGTCGCGCCAAAGCCAAAGTCTCCTTCCTCCTCCACCTCCTCGCCCGCCTCCCCTTGGGGTTTTGGAGGGGGCAACACGAGCGAAGCGAGCACGTAGGCGCCAATGGTGGACACGAACGGCACGTCCTGCTGCAGGTCCGCGCGGCAGGCTAGCGCCCATCGCCTGCGCCAGGGGAGGAGCGAGGCGCCTCCATGGGGAGAGGTGACATGTGGGAAGCGGGGGAGGTGAGCACGAGCAGCATCTTCCAATTGGCGAAGAGCTTAAGGTTCTCGGCAAACTCGGTGGCCAGAGATGAGAAGGCGACCCTGGTAGCGAGGACCAGGGATGGGACGACGGCGTGGGGGCGGAGGAGCACGGCGGTAGGGAAGTGCGGCAGCATTTTCCGATAAGGGGGAGCGCCGGAGCGGGGCTAGCGGAACCGGATGAACAAGTTTTTTTTTACTTGACGACATCACAAGTTGAT
The DNA here is from genome assembly GCA_015847255.1 of Hyparrhenia diplandra. NCBI lineage: Eukaryota > Viridiplantae > Streptophyta > Magnoliopsida > Poales > Poaceae > Hyparrhenia > Hyparrhenia diplandra. Next base: position 2,896 of record JADLZK010011531.1, on the reverse strand, counting down.
TAAGAAGCATCTTTGATTCACAAGAAGTTTTTGTTTTTAGGATAAGCTGCTCTTCATCGGACTAAAAAGACCATTATACTCTTCAATATTAATTATAATTAAGTTCCTGTCCAATGCAATTAAACGGTTCCGACCTGCCACTTGCTTCCTCCCATCTGGTTTCTATAACTTTTAACCATTAGATTAGACAAAATGGAGGGCTCGTATTAATCCCAAGCGTGATAAAAACTTTCATTAACAAAAGTTCTGATTTTCTAAATTTTCACGATCCCACATCTTCATAGTACCATCATGCGATGCAGTAGGACATGTTGTCCCGAGAGCATCCGGACAGAACTAACCTTTTTCTGGTGCATATGGACAAAACTAACCTATGTCGATATAGAACAAAAACATGTTTAGTAGCTAAGTAGCTAATAAGGAGAGACAATGAAGACATTAAAATAAATCTACACCTAAATGTAAGATCACCGGTGCTTCGTGGCCCTTTAGTTATTCCAAAAGGTTGAAAATCTGCTTATCCCAGATTATGACAGAGTACTGATCATCACCTCCAGAAACTATTTTGCCACATTCTGAATTGATAGTTTGAATTCCCTGCAAATTTCAATAAAGTGACACAGAAAAACCTGGTCCTGAACCAGTAGTCAGAGACTGAAACTATTTTGCCACGTTCTGAATTGGTAGTATACTGAATCAGTTAAAGTTTCGACATGCTGAATGCTTTTGTTATGGACGCTATTAGGGTTGAGAGGGGAGAGCTGAGGGAGTGGCAACGACGAACTCGCTACACTACCCGCGGTGTTATGGTAGGGCCGCTTAAAAAATAAAGTAGTAGGGCCGCTTAAAGATTTCTGTCACAGCTCGTATCACACCTGTGTTGTCGCCAGATGCCTTCACCAGATGTCATGGCTATAGAGCAATGTGTACAATAGTCGAGGGAGAGGTAGTAGGCTCCCAAGTCCTTGAAGATTTCCAAGCTCAAGCCGATAGGTGCTTGGGCCCGCCTTAGATCTAAGCTCTAGGATGTGTGGGGTAGTGATGGTGATGGAGAATTACTTCCCCGTGCGCCTCTGAAGCGAGACTTGTGGAACTTGGAGAAGCAAGAGGCAGAGTCATGGACTACTCTTGCTCCCCCAAGCGGTGGGGGTGTTTCCTAGCCTAGTTTGGATGACGACTAGAGTGTGTGAGGTTCAAGATCAACCTCCCCTTTTATAACTCAAGGGGAGATCAGGGTTACATGCGAAATTGTGGGGGATAGGACCCTGAATACCCACAATGGACTACTTGGGCCATGACCTCAGGGCTGGCTTGGCCCACGACACGATGGATTGCAGATCAAGGCACCAGCCGCCGCACACCGCATGACATCTGGAGGATATCCTGAAGACAACGATCTGATAGGATGGACTTCAATCCTATGTAATTTGTAACAGATTGTTCCTTTCCATTCGCTGGGAGATTGTATTTGTAACCCTACCCCTACCCCTGACTATATAAGGCGGATAGGGACCTCCCTCATTTTCCCCCTTCATCTCATACGATAGCCAATACGGTCTGCAAACGCATCGGGCCATAGGTATTACACCATTTTAGCGTCTGAACTTGTCTAAATCTTGTGTCTCTACACCCATTGATCTTGGTATTATGCACCCATGGGTCTCTCCTCGGGGTCTCTCCTGACCGCGAGCACTTCTTGTTGACAAGGATGTTGTAGCGGCAAAGGAAAGTAAGTACTATGATGTCATGGCCTTCGTCCTGGTCTTCTCCTCCATCTTCGTGCGCCGAGTTTTGTTGTCTAGACGATGGCTGGTTGGTTGTACTGTGCTCATGCTTCATACCCAAGTCCCTATTGAAGTGTGGCTTCATCCTCTATATGGGATGGCCCAAGGGTGCAACCCATCGTGGTTGTACTCGAATTACCAGTTGTGCGGTCAACCCACGTGGTCCTGTAGTGCGTGGCTTCACGTGTGAAAGGTCCTAATGGCTAGAGGGGGGTGAATAGCCTATTAAAAATTCTTGCAACAACACTAAGCAAACCGGTTAGACAAAAAGATGGCGAAGCTAATAAGCGATGCTACGAACTAGCTATGCAAGCCATAAGTCAAATCTATTGTCTCTAATCACAAACAAGTGCTAGGTCGCTAAGTTACTCCTAGGTGGACAAGAAAAGCTAACTAATTTTACCACTAGGAGCTAACAAGGCAAAGCAAACTAATCTAGCTACACAAGCTTACAAGAGACAAGCTAAGCACCCTAACAAGATATACTATCAAAGTAATGCAAAGGAGTGCTAGAACACAATACCACCGTCGTCGAGTAGAGGTTGTGGCCAATCACCGTGTACAAGAAATCTCCAACAAGCAAGAACAAGTGACACGATGATTTTTCACCGAGGTTCACGTGCTTGCCGGCACGCTAGTCCCCGTTGTGGCGATACACTCACTTGACGGTTGCTAAGCTTAATGGCCGGTGCCAAATCCCCGGTGGGAGCTCAAGCAAACCGATCACAAGAGAGGATCAAACAAGCCATGAGCAATCCACTAGTGCTCCTTTCGTGAATCTCCCGCGGGGTAAGGAACGACCCCTCACAAACCACCGGTGTGGCCTCGAACAAGCTCCAATCGAGCTCAACACAGCCTCTTGCTCCAAGCCGCTAGGGAACCAAGCAAATTCCCAAGAGAAACGAAATCCCGCGGCTTCTCCAAGGATGAAGTGCCTCTAGATGCAAGACAATCAAGCAATGCACTTCTATCTGTCTCAATCTCACTCAAGAATCGAAGTTAGAGTGAAGAGATGAGTGGAGGGAAGTCTCACAAGCTCACAAGTGTGTAGGAGTGTTCAAATGTGCAAGAGAGAGCTCCAAATACCGGCCAAACAAGTATATATAGAGCCT
>JADLZK010011530.1:0-70282 GCA_015847255.1 Hyparrhenia diplandra | reverse complement strand
CCGTCTGTAAAGCATTAGTAAAATACAGACCCGGCGCGGATAAACCGATGTCACGGGCGGTTAGCGACATACGCCTAAACCCGTGTCTCGTGGTTTCGCTTCATTTACAGACGCGTGATTGCCCGTCTCAGAAGTTCCATAACCCTTTTACGACGCTCATTTTGTCCGCCATGCCTATAGCTTTCGCTTAGTTTACGACGCGTTTTTTTTAACTGTTCCGCATTTTCACGCTTGTAGCGATGCTCGACCGTAGCTACCTGGAAATTACGGATCGTGTCCCTTTCGGCGTGTGCAAATCAAGGTTTCTATTTCGATTGCTTTTACGGTGCTCGACAAACCGATGCCAAGACTTCTGACGGGTGGTTCCACGAGACGGTCGGGAAACACCGGGCCGTTAATAATTTAGATATTACAGATCGATTCACGCGACAAAACTATTCCGAAACCCACGACGCCGTTAGCCGCGGTGGGTCTGTACTTATTCAGTTATTACGCATGTTAAAGATGGGTCTGTGACCGTCGAGACTAGAGACGCATTACAGTCCCGATCACAAACAAATGGCGAGCGCCCCGGCAAGATGGAAAATTTATGTGTATTTCTTAAAATTCATGTGTATCTCTCGAAAATTCATGTGTATCTCGGAATGTTCTTCACACGTACATACCCAGTTGTTCAGGGGCACGCCACACGAGTTGTTCACAACACAAATAACACAGTTCAAATGCATGTATCCACCTGATTGTCATGCGGCAAGGGAAACGAAGGAACTCACTGTTCACGAAACGAATACTCGCCTTCGGGGCTGATGATCTCTTCCATAACAAACTTGGCGATCTCCTCTCTAATATCCTCCAAATTAATCGAATTTCGGACAAATCGAAATCCTAATACAAAGAAAGGTAGGCATAAGTGTTCGTTGTACACATGGTCTTTATTGCCAAACAAAGGTAGGCACATGATGGAGGCGAACTTCGAGTTACCTCGTGACGGTCCAGATGAACTTGTTTCATCGCAGCCAGGAAGTGGTGGGCCGTGTAGAACCCACATGTCTTTTCATCGGTTGCGACCGCACCGCAAACATATGAAACACAAAGGTTATTCATCGAATGGAAACACGCACGAGTGCGAGAACTCCAAGTGAAGCACTACTTACTTTGTACATTCTTGTTTGGACCTCCATGCTTCTTGCCCGAAACATGCTTGTTTGGACCTTGCCGTCCCTGTTGTTGAGCCACGCTTGATTCTCGGCCCGGTCAGCACTGACATTCTTGTCATGCGAGCCACTCCGCATTCGGCCCGCAGCTGCGAGGGCACTGCGGTCATCCTTGCCTTGCGAGCCGGCTTTCCACATCGTTAGCCGATGCACTCTGCAAAAACACTCCGACCGTCATTGGCATGCGAGCGAGTCACCGCATTCCCATCCATTGCGGCCGAGAGGGACTCGATCATTCTTTGTCATTCCCATTTAAGCTGCGTGTCATACGAGTCCTTTTAGATTGACTTTCATTGAGGCGGCGAGGTAGGCTGGGAGGTTTTGGGGCGGTAAAAGAAGAGAGCTTTAGGAATCCTACAGTAAAAGACGGGCTCCGCTCCCTTTGGATCATCTTACACATAGCCTGTCCCGAGAGCCTTAATCTACTTTGTCGGCGAATCGATGAGGTAGCCTCAAAACCGGGGAGTTACATGATCAATAAAAACAATAGAATGTCCTTCAAGTATTGGTTGACCTTTAAGATGTAGTTGATTCGGGTATACCATTCCCCTTGCTACCTCAACCGGATAACCTCGAAGCTTCACCGCAAGGGTACATGGTGATGACGTGGAAAGTATCTCAACCTACAGAAGATCCGCCGAATCGGCTTCTCGCACGCAGCTGCTCTTCACACCACCTACACGGCTAGGGGTGTTGGCAGGCAGTGAACCATGTCCTCCTGATTCCAACGCCGCCACCTTAGCTGTGAGCTCATCTAGTTGAGGTCCAAACTCTTCTCTATATGCTTCGGCCAACGCACCTGGAGACTTCCTCTTTACGCACATGTCGGCGCAAAAAGCAAAACTTCCAACCCGGTCATACTAGACATACCATGCACACGCCCCCCCGCTGCTCCAGGGTGCCCGGGACCTCTGTGGAGCATATCTCTTTCCCCACACAGTGCCCTCGGAAGAAGCACGGGCGGTCTTCTCTAAAACCTTCTCGGATAAAGACCGAGACTCTTCACGACCAAACAATTGCGGCCTTATTACGACCACGGCCCGGGGCCGCACCACCGTGCACGCAAAAAATGCCGAGCGCGGTTCACTGGAAATTCATGCCAAGGATTCTTGATGCTATTGTGGAGTAAGTAAGTGTCCTCCTTCTCCCACACTTCGAACTTTGCCTCATAACCTCCTGTACCCAGGCAGTGGTCATGCTTGTTCTTCTCCCTAAGCCGCTTGTATCTCTCACTTGTTGCCAGTGCCTCTTTGCTGCTCTTCGCTTCAACGAAAGCTGCCCAATCGTCCTTGGTGATGTATGGGTGCTTCACCGTGGCATCCAACCCCTTCATGACGTAATTCCGCACTAGATCGCTTTTGAAGGTCCTAAAACTTTTGCCTACTGACTGCCACAGCTTCATATATGCTATGCGCCTTAAGTTGCCTACAAACTCCAATGAATTCTGGACACAGTTCTCAAATAACAATTCCTTTGTTGCAGCGCTTAAGGAAGAGACTAATATGTGAGCGTTAAAAAATACAAACAAGCTTTTCAGATCGATACCTAAATACTCGGGTGAAAGCTACAACGGTACTTTCAGTCCGCTTGCGGATTTATACGTGTGCGTTATAAAATACCAACAAGCTTTACAAAGCTTGTTGGTATTTTTTAACGCATTTTGTTGGTAAACGCACACGCATAAATCCGCACTCTTAAAGTACCGCTGTAGCTTTCACCCGAGTATTCGGTGGTATCGATTTCCACGGAAACGAAAGTGAACTAGAAGGGATCAAATACGTCCAAGAGATGAGGTAAGAATAAATATTTTTGTAGGTAGAGAGGGTTCTCTAAGGTTTTCTCAAGATTACTAAATACCAAGGTTCAGGGCTTACTAGACCCTACTTACTGAGAGCAATGACCTTTCCGATTCTCGAAAAGACTGGAAACGGTAATCGGGGAAGGCCAGCCAAAAGCTCTACGAAAAACACCAATACGTACGTGGTGGACTACAAAGGCCTAGTCGGAGCTGTCACCCCGGGGCTACCACAACTATTCCGTAGCATTGGGCGCAATCTCGGGTAAACTCTAGCCCACACCATGTCTACGCTTAGCGAGTATGAAACTAGTTTCACGTAAAAACTAGAGCCTTCGATCGAACGGAGATCCAAAGTAAGTAAAATAAAGTAAGCACTGAATTTAGTTAAATAATAATCAAGAAATTACCATAAGATAACCTGGATATTACTCACAAAGAAGTCGGCTCCGTAGAGGTACAAAAGTTGAGGCGAAACCGACAAAACCCCTTCTCCTCCTCTCTTCTCCTCTCACTCTCTCCCTCTTTTCTAATCTACAACTAGGTGAAGAACACCTAGAGGGACACCACTACATGGGAAAGGAATTGGAATTGAAGCTCAAATGTGTTGTGTGTTGTATGGGTGGAATGCCCCCCTATTTATACTAGAGAGAGGAGGGGTAAATTGCAAAAATGGGCCATGCAACCGCCTCCCAGGTCGATGGCTGCCCCTGCTTCACGGTAAAATGTCCTCCGAACCGACTGTGGCGAAAACCGGAGAAAAACCGCGCGGGAAGGGCTCGAACCGGAGCCGAACCGGTGGAATCTGTGCTGTACCGCGTTTACAGGAAGAAAATACGGGTCCAATCGGTCAAAACCGGCCGAACCGGCCGGTCCAGCCGCGCAAACCACGCCACCGCCTCGCCGCCGCCTGGTGCCGACACGCGTCCGCCCGTCCGCCGGGCGCGTGAGCGGGAACGCTGGCGCGCCAGCGACGAATGAAATAGCCGCCGCCACGTGTCACCCGGCTATTGGCCGGCGAATTGAAATCCCGCCGGCGCCTTTAGCGCGCTTGCGCGCGTTCCGCGTGGAGATTGGGCGCCACGCGTGTCGCGACTTCGGATAGGCCGTGCATGGCACCGCTCACGTAGACGTGTAGGACATTATTTCATGTGATTTTTCTTCATCTCATATCTTTTTTATCCAGTCCAAACATGACAAGTAGTATATCCGTTTCGATCAGCGCGACGAACTCTTCGCAATGGTATACTCCGTTTCACTATTTTTGATAGTTTTTATCTGCGAAAAATTAGAGTTCCCTGCAAAACAACTCGAGCATCGAAACTCGTGGAACTCGTTAGATAAATAATTTTTCATTATGATTTCATATTATATTTTGTCATTTTAGATACATATTGATGGTCATAAAACATGCATTAATGAGCGTCAACAAGTTCCCCCACACTTGGCTCTTTGCTCGTCCCGAGTAAAGATTAATGATAAAGTAAGTATAAACATAACAATTCAAGTTTTGAACCCGACATAAAGATCATCCCAAGACATACCTCATTACCGTGGGATATGTGGAGTGTCTAACATATATTCTTGGGTGGTTGAGAAATGGAACGGCTTTGAAACAAAGTCATCCTATTTTCACATCTTAGTAACTTGGAGTTTTTTTAGAATAAAGCATAGTTCACATGTACTCCTCGGATGGCACTCTCCCACTCAATGGTATGTTTCCTCACCAAGGCATTTCGAGCATTGCCTTCTTTTTCTTCCTACTTCTAAAAGGCTTATGTGGAGCTCAAATAGGAAAAAAAATTGTTGGCATACTTGTATTGCATATTTTGCTAGGTCAAACAATGGATCCATTGGAGAAAACATGTCATACGCTTAAATCAAGATGTGCAAGTGTGTGGATATATGGTGGCTATCCTATTTCTACTATCTCCTTGAAATATCTCTCTCTTTATTGAGACTTTGGAGAAAATATTTGAGAGAACATGGGCTATCTTTTATTCTCATCTTTTGTTTCTTTTCTTCTTTTTTTTTTTTTTATAGAGAGGCGGGCATCTAAGTGCCCATTGTTTTAATTTTGGACACTTGTCCATTTTTTTCTCTCTTATTTTTTTTATCTTCAACTCTTTTTTTTTCATTTGATGATAGCCTCATGTCTCTTTTTTTTCACAAACTTTTGAGAGGGAGATATGAACAAGTGTTTGGAGCATTTATTTTGAAAGAGACCTAACCAATATTTTTTTGTTCTCTCCCATTGTAGGAGTAGAATATTTTTGGATGGATCTAAGTGTGGAAGGCATGTTTTGCGCCTACTCCCAGTGTAGGAGTAGTGCATATATTAGGTGGCGTGTACGTGATCTTGATTTAAGAGCATGATAAATTTCTCAACACAGGTCAACAAAGTTTGACAAAGCTCAATACAAAAACAAGTAGCATATGTAGAATGGTTTCATAATGTACCATGATAAATTTGGCCTTGGTAGGAATTTCTCACCATTGAGGAGTATGTGAAACTATGGTTTTTAGCATTTTTATGAAATAGAAATTCTCCAAGTACTTCGAATAGAAAAGGTTGGATTTCCATGCCAAAGCCATATCTCACTTCACAACAACTTAGGTAATATGTTTTTCCTATGTGATATTTTTCCCACAAGCACTAAGGATATGTAAGGAATAAAATTTATGCAGGCCAAACTCAAAGAGGTACATTCATATTTACTTTCAAATTTTAATTCTAAGTGTGGAATTTGGTTCTTTTAAAGTTTGCAGGTTTAAACAAGTGTAGAACCAGGAGCATGCATATGAACAAGTGGGGAGAAGATGATCAAACCGAGTGGTGTAAATGTTCCTCCACCAGTTCATGATGTGGTTTGGTGCTTTCTGTTCTTCAATGGAGTGTTGCACTCCCCCACACTTCTTTGGAGCCATATCTTGAGTACATTACCCTCATCATCTTGGAGCGTGATGGCACCATGTGACGAAGGCTCGATTATCGTGATTGGCCCTTCTGATTTACTCCAAAGTTTTTTTTTTCTTGAGCAAAGAGTTTCACCTCTAAGTTGAACATCTAGATCTTATCTCTAGGTGCAAACTCTTTGTGTCACCTCTTCATTCCTGTAAATGTTAGTGGTAGAGAATCTCCGAAGGGTGGCACCATGTTTTTATTTATTTATTTATTTGAAATATGTTCATCGAACCTTTCATTTGAACTCAAGCAAGACTAAGGTAAAGTTTGCATTATAAATGTAGTCTTGATTTATCTCCAAAGCATTGATTACTTCTCATTGTTCATGAAATTAATTACTCTAAGTTCATTAACCAAGATTCAACACCATGTCAAATTTTGATTAAAGAAGGTTGTTTCAACCTAAGCACCATGCTTAATTTGAAAAGGCCTATGAATGTACCATATATGAATACACCCAAACCAGAACACACGACATAAACATATGAAGCATGATATTTTTGCATGATTATATGGAGACAAATGCGAGTAAATGAGATGGTGAACATTGAATGATTAATTAGAGAACCATTTTGTTTTTATATGCAAAGTAGTGCTACGGGGTGGATGAATGAATTTAAGCAAACATGCCATGGTTTTGAAAAACAAATTAAATGAGCGATATGCATGCAATCTAGGCTTTAGCTTTTGCTCGCAGCATTGACCATCTAGCGAAATCATCATACGTTAGATTGGCGAAGCCAACATACGATGTCGAGATGGTACCATTTAACATCCGACTACTACGGAAGCTAGACTAGGAGCACCGAATGGACATACAACAATAAAATTGTCATCTACCTAGACTAGGCATGGCGCCCCCGAATACAGCTCAAAGACTAGAGCCACCCAATGAAAGCACTAGATAAATGATAAATCAAGCAAATATGCAAAGTGGTGAAAATAAATTTAGAAAAGAAAATAAATATTTTTTGGGTTGGTTCTTTTACCTTGATCGACTTACCTCTCACAATTTATGATTGAATTGTGAGTGATGCAATGTAGTCGTTACATCACATATCATGGTCTTCTTTCTTTTGACGGCGACTTCTCTCCATCTCGCATATAGTTAGAGTGCACATATATTTTCCTATCTATGTGATGGCAGGGTGATGATTTGATTATACAAGAATGATTGGGCACCCTGGGCTCGTAATATTATTTTTCTATATATCTTTTTTTAATCCCCTTTTTTATCATAATAATTTTTTTGTGACTTTAGAATAATGAGCATGGCATAGGTGTGAAACAAGGTAGAGAAACCAAAGCAAAAATGAATGAAGCATGTCATGAGATATTTTGAGTTGTTCACCCCACACTTGAATTTTGCATGACACAAATTCAAGTTTGTATGGTGACACTCTCGTCAAATGTGCTTCATTGCTTTGAATGATGTTTGATTGGTTTTACCTTGTGCTTTGACTCTTCGTTCTTTTTGTTCTTAAGCTCATTTTCAAAGGTCATGTTATTAATGAAATTATTTATGAAAGTAAAATGATGATTTTTTTACAATATGTTTTTTTAGAGGAAATTATAAAAGATCGGGTTATCTCCCGAAAGTGCTTTGTTTAAAGACAAAAAGCTTGTCCTTGGGAAACCTTTTTGAAATGGAAACCAATGTTGGTGATGTGGTTTCCCCTCCAACACCAACCTTTGTTGTGTATAGAACTCATGCCAAGACACCACGAAATTTGCCAAACTTGTGATAGACAATAGCATCTACAACACCACTTTCAAAATTTTAATGAATAGAGAGAATGAAGGGGGTTGTAGATCATGCTAGTCATGGCTGAGATCAACTTGTGAGATTTTTTTTCATATAAGCATCGAATGGATGGGACAATTAAGAAATAACTTCCATGCTTATTAATGAAATTTCTCGTTTCAAGGGAGCACTTTTTTATGATAATGTGACTACTCCACAAAACATGGATATGCCATTTTTATTGTGGAGTTTGTTTCAAATTCTCCCCGAGATCCGAAATGGATTTTTGATGAGACAAGTGAGTGTGGGCATAGAGGGTATAGAAATGTTTTCTAAATGAATTGATCTACCCTCTATGTGTTGTGAGTGTTTTTATGTCTCATCAAGGAATTCGAGGCATATGATGATGTTGAATTGGGAAGCTCTAAGGATTTCCCAAAATCATCATCAACAAAAAAGGACATCCTCAAATTCGAAGGGGCATTGCAAAAGGATGGGATTCATCATCCCAAGAAGTGTGATAGCATCATCCCAAGAATTTCAAATTCAGTTGTAGGTGCCTCCTCTCATTGTTCGGGCTTGACTCTATTGTTTCTATGGGAAACTCGTCATGGATATTGGTGTGAGGGGTGTTTTCAAGGATTTTCTCTAAAATGGTTTTCCCCCTCACTAATGAATTTATGCACGAACGATCCCCAAAGATTGATGAAGTTGGAGAGCAAAGCTTTGCTAAGACCAAAATGGAAGTGATTAACTAGGGTGTGGTCAGGGCAAAGAAAGGTTTGGGGCGGCATGTATAGGATTTGTGAACCTAGCCCGAGCCGCTCATAGAGTCTCCTTCTATTTTTTTAATTTTGGATTTTTTTTTTTTTTTTCGAAGGGTTGCTCCCCGAACCGTGGCTATGAAAGCATGGCGAAGCTCATAGCCATTTATAAGTATGTGATGTGAATGGTGGTGGAGGTTCCAAACGAATCGCCCGTTGGAGCCAAAAAATAAAGATTGGAGTGGAATTCATGTGGTAGGGATGGTAATGGTGACGAGGTGTTTTTTTTTATGAATAAATAAATAAAAAGGATACACGGACGACTTGGGTTCGATTCTCGAACGGCTACCGTTCCCCGGCAACGGCGCCAGAAAGCTTGTTGGTATTTTTTAACGCACATAGATAAATCCGCAAGTGCACGGAAAGTACCGTTGTAGCTTTCACCCGGAGTATTCAGGGTATCGATTTCCACGGGGAACGAGAAGTGAACTAGAAGGGATCAAGTACGTCCAAGAGATGAGGTAGAATAAATATTTTTGTAGGTAGAGAGGGGTTCTCTAAGGTTTTCTCAAGATTACTAAATACCAAGGTTCAGGCTTACTAGACCCTACTTACTTGAGACGGCGACCTTTTCCGATTCCGAAAAGACCTGGAAACGGTAATCGGGAAGGCCAGCCAAAAGCTCTACGAAAACACCAATACGTACGTGGTGGACTACAAAGGCCTGGTCGGAGCTGTCACCCCCGGGGCTACCACAACTATTCCGTAGCATTGGGCGCAATCTCAGGTAAACTCTAGCCCAGACACCATGTCTACGCTAGCGAGTACGAAACTAGTTTCACGTAAAAACTAGAGCCTTCGGTCGAACGGAGATCCAGTAAGTAAAATAAAGTAAGCACTGAATTTAGTTAAATAATAATCAAGAAATTACCATAAGATAACCTTGGATATTACTCACAAAGAAGTCGGCTCCGTGAGGTACAAAAAAGTTGAGGCGAAACCGACAAACCCGGCTTCTCCTCCTCTCTTTCTCCTCTCACTCTCTCCCTCTTTTCTAATCTACAACTAGGTGAAGAATACCTAGAGGGACACCACTACATGGGGAAGGAATTGGAATTGAAGCTCAAATGTGTTGTGTGTTGTATGGGTGGAATGCCCCCTATTTATACTAGAGAGAGGAGGGGTAAATTGCAAAAATGGGCCATGCAACCGCCTCTCCAAAGTCGATGGCTGCCCCCGCTTCACGGTAAAATGTCCTCCGAACCGACCGTGGGCGAAAACCAAAGAAAAACCGCTACGGAAGGGCTCGAACCGGAGCGAACCGGTGGAATCTGTGGCTGCACCGCGTTCTGAGGGAAGAAAATACGGGTCCAATCGGTCAAAACCGGCCGAACCGCCGGTCGGCCCACAAAACCACGCCACCGCCTCGCGCGCCCTCACTCACAGTGCCGACACGTGTCCGCCCGGGCAAAAGCGTGAGCGGAACGCAGCGCCGCCGCGATGAAAATCGCCGCCGCCACGTGTCACCCGGCTATTGGCCGGCGACCAAAATCCCGCCGGCGCCTTGCGCGGCGCTGCGCTGTTCCGCGTGGAGATTGGGCCGCCATGTGTCGCACTTTCGGATAGGCGTGCATGGCACCGCTCACGTAGACGTGTAGGACATTATTTCATGTGATTTTTCTTCATCTCATATCTTTTTTATCCGGAGTCCAAACATGACAAGTAGTATATCCGTTTCGATCAGCGCGACAAACTCTTCTCGCAATGGTGTACTCCGTTTCACTATTTTTGATAGCTTTTATCTCAAGAAAAAATAGAGTTCCCTGCAAAACAACTTCGAGCATCGAAACTTCGTGGAACTTCGTTAGATAAATAATTTTTCATTATGATTTCATATTATATTTTGTCATTTTAGATACATATTGATGGTCATAAAACATGCATTAATGAGCATCAACAAGAATCGGAAAGGTTCATTTGCTCCCGTAAGTAGGGTTTAGTAAGCTGAACCTTGGTATTTAGTAATCTTGGGAAAACCTTAGAGAACCCCTCTCTACCTACAAAAATATTATTCTTTCTTATCTCTTGGACGTGCTTGATCCTTTCTAGTCACTTCGTTCCCCTGTGGAAATCGATACCACAATACTCGGGTGAAAGCTACAACGGTACTTTCCGTGCGGCTTGCGTGTTATCCGTGCAGTTAAAAATACCAACAAGCTTTTAAAGCCGCCGTTGCCGGGAACGGTAGCTGTTCTAGGATCGAACCAAGTCGTCCATGTATCTTTTTTTTTTTTACCACCATTTTTATGCACCTTACCACCACCATCACCACAACCACATGGACTCAACGCCTATCTATAAACATTCGGCTCCAAAGGGCAATTCGTTGGAGCCTCCACCATCATCCCATCCGATTCTTACAAATGGCTTTGAAATTCGCCCGCTTTCATAGCCATGGTTGAGACCAACCCTTCTCGGCACGATAATGAAAATCCATATAGCCACCTTTGGGAATTCGAGCACCGCGTGTTCTTGCCTCATTTTATCCGGCATGACACGGGAGACCGATAAATGGAAATGTTTCCATTCTCCCTTTGGGAAGAAGCGAAACAATGGTATGCTCATACCGTAGGAGGTGTTCACGGAAGCTGGGTTGAACTTCAAGACAAATTTTGTCTTGCTTTCTTCCCCTGATTCCCAAGTCGCCGCCCTTCGAATAGAAATTCTCATTTAAACAAAAAGAGAAGGAGACTCTAGGGAGCATCTGGGCGGGTTACTAAGTCTTATAAATCTGAGGCCCGGCGTTTCTTTGCCGGACCAAGTCATTCTTTGCCACTTCTATCTTGGTCTTAGCAAGGAGGATGCTCTCCAACTTGACCTCTCTTCTAGAGGCTCGTTTGTGCATAAATCCATTAGTGAGGGGAAAGCCATTCTAGAAGATCTTAGAAAACACCCCATACTGCTTGTATATATGGCCGAGTTTCGGAAGATCAATAGAGTCAAGCCCGGACCAACAAAAGGAGGCACTTAGCCGAATTTGAAGTTCCTTCAAATTCTTCTCATAATTTGTTTGTCGAGGAACCTCCCATTAAGGGAACATGCAATCACACTTCTTGGGATGATGAATCCCATCCTTATGCATGTCCCTTTGAATTCGAGGATGACCATTTCCTTGATGATGATTTTTGGAATGCTTTAGAAATTCCCAGTCGGGAATCATCATATACCTCGAATTCCTATATGAGACATCAAGAACACTCACAACACATAGAGGGTGAACCAATTCATATAGAAGACATTTTTACACCTTCTCCCCTATGCCCACACACGATGTCTCATCGAATTCATTCCCTCGATCATCACTTTGGGGAGAGCGTGAGGCAGATCTCCGAATAATAATTTCTCGATCCATATTTTGCGGATAACTTGATGCTCTCATGAAAAAAGAAAGTGCTCCCCCACAAATAGGATATTTCATCAACGAACATGGAAGTTACATTCTAAATGTCCCATCCATTCCATGCTCATATGAAAAATCTCCCGAGTCGATCCATAACTTAGCCATCTTCACCATGATCTACAACCCTTTCTCGCTCTCTGTTCATAAAAATTTTGAAAGGGTTATTGTAGATGCTTTTGTCTACCATAAATTTTGCAAATTTCATGGTATCTCGGCATGAGTTTCTGAGGACGACACTCAAAGGTTGGTGTTGGAGGAAACCACTTCACCAACATTAGTTTCAAATTTAAAAGGTTTCCCAAGGACGAGCTTTAGTCTTTAAACAAAGCACTTCGGGGAGATAACCCGTCCTTATGTGATTTACCTTCAATAAAATTGTTCTTTTCAAAAAAAAAAAACTCATTTCTTTTTTTACCTCTGCCTTAATCTCTATTTCTTGTTATAAAAAAAAAACTTTTCCTATTAATAAAAAGCAAGAACATGTTATCAAGCTAGTATACACCTTCGGGTATTCTTGTTGCTAACCATTTCAGTGGGAGACAAAGAAGAAACGAAGAAGCATACAATGCTTGAGGACATGAGGCTACATCAACAACAAACTTTGATGCTCATGGGTGATGGAACATACTCAAGCGGGGAGGCGGAACGGAGGCAGCGGGAGCACGAGGCACGGTTGGCGTTACGGGCGCCACATGGGGGTACTACCCCTAACCCATAGGCCATCGGCTAGCTTGAGGGAGGACCCCCACGGAGGTAAGTACCTACCTCCCTATCATTTTATTTTATCTCTTAGTTTTTCATTTTCATTTCCTTTAAAAAAATGAAAAGAACAAAAATATGATTCCACTCCAATATGTAGTATAAGGATGCTTAATTTCTCTGAAGTTGAAATGATGAATAGATGCTACGTCTATAGTTCAATTTGCACCTAGTTCATAACATTGTATTCCCCAATGTTTAAGTTTATTGGCTTAACTTGTCTTGTCCTAAAAACTTAATGATTTGTGGGTATGCAAACACATGATTCTTCTCTAAGCTATTGTCGGATATGATATGGTAAAAAATAGAATCTACTATGATTTTGTTCTAAGAGAGATTCATCATTCGGAGAATAATTTCCAAAATTCCTTAATGATCAAAATTCTCATGATAGCCTATGTGAGACACCGTCATACGCTTTTGATCAAGATTCACATTCACATTGCTAAAAATAGGTTATGGGCTAAGCTAGAAAAAAATGGGCGTGTGTCAGGAAAAAATAAAACAATGGGTACTTCGATGCCGCCTCTAAAAAAAAAGAAGAGAGAAAGAATAATGGACAAGTGTCCGAGGAGGCAGTAGAGCCCACTTCTCTAAAAAGAAATAAGAGCTAGCCCATACCTTATCAAAAAGAAATAAAATTTCACTTGCACATCTTGATCAAGGCTTATGACTTGTTTCTCCTTATGGTTTGCACACACCCGATGATTTAAGGAATCATTATGAAAATCTCATGAATGATCAATCAAAGAATGAATGACTAGTGTTTCTATGAAAACCGCTCTATCTTACAATAACCCAAGAGTTTGGAGAATGTTATAAGCCCCATATGATTTAAGTAAACAAGGATAGATAAAAAATGCCAATTTATTTAAACAATGGAAGAATACTTTATTATGAGCATGGTACATTTTGACATATATCGGCATTATGAGCAGAGGACCATGCTCATAATAAAAGTATTCTTCCGTTGTTTAAATAAATTGGCATTTTTTATCTATCCTTGTTTACTTAAATCATATGGGGGCTTATAACATTCTCCAAACTCTTGGTTATTGCAAGATAGAACGGTTTTCATAGAAACACTAGTCATTCATTCTTTTGATTGATCATTCATGCGAGATTTTCGTAATGATTCCTTAAATCATCTCAGTGTGCAAACCATAAGGAGAAACAAGTCATAAGCCTTGATCAAGATGTGCAAGTGAAATTTTATTTCTTTTTGATTAGGTATGGGCTAGCTCTTATTTCTTTTAGAGAAGTGGGCTCTACTCGCCTCTGACACTTGTCCATTATTCTTCTCTTCTTTTTTTAGAGGCGGGCATCGAAGTACCCATTGTTTTATTTTTCCTGACACACGTCCATTTTTCTAGCTTAGCCCATAACCTATTTTTAGCAATGTGAATGTGAATCTTGATCAAAAGCGTATGACAGTGTCTCACATAGGCTATCATGAGAATTTTGATCATTAAGAATTTTGGAAATTATTCTCCTAATGATGAATCTCTCTTAGAACAAAAATCATAGTAGATTCTATTTTTACCATATCATATCCGGCAATAGCTTAGAGAAGAATCATGTGTTTGCATACCCACAAATCATTAAGTTTTAGGACAAGACAAGTTAAGCCAATAAACTTAAACATTGGGGAATACAATGTTATGAACTAGGTGCAAATTGAACTATAGACAGAGCATCTATTCATCATTTCAACTTCAGAGAAATTAAGCATCCTTATACTCATATTGGAGTGAATCATAATTTTGTTCTTTTCATTTTTTTAAAGGAAATGAAAATGAAAACTAAGAGATAAAATAAAATGATAGGGAAGGTAGGTACTTACTCTCCGTGGGGGTCCTCCCCAAGCTAGCCGATGGCCTATGGGTTAGGGGTAGTACCCCATGTGGCGCCGTAACGCCAATCCGTGCCTCGTGCTCCCGCTGCCTCCGTTCCGCCTCCTCCGCTTGAGTATGTTCCATCACCCATGAGCATCAAAGTTTGTTGTTGATGTAGCCTCATGTCCTCAAGCATTGTATGCTTCTTCGTTCTTCTTTGTCTCCACCTGAAATGGTTAGCAACAAGAATACCCGGAAGGTGTATACTAGCTTGATAACATGTTCTTGCTTTTTATTAATAGGAAAAGTGCTTTTTTTTTTTTATAACAAGAAATAGAGATTAAGGCAGAGGTAAAAAAGAAATGAGTTTTTTTTTTTTGAAAAGAACAATTTTAGTGAAGGTAAATCACATAAGGACGGGTTATCTCCCTGAAGTGCTTTTGTTTAAAGACGAAAGCTCGTCCTTGGGAAACCTTTTAAATTTGAAACTAATGTTGGTGAAGTGGTTTCCTCCAACACCAACCTTGAGTGTCGCCTTGTAAACTCATGCCGAGATACCACGAAATTTGCAAAATTTATGGTAGACAAAAGCATCTACAATAACCCTTTCAAAATTTTTATGAACAGAGAGCGAGAAAGGGTTGTAGATCATGGTGAAGATGGTCGAAGTTATGGATCGACTCGGGAGATTTTGAATGGATGGGACATTTAGAATGTCACTTCTATGTTCGTTGATGAAATATCCTATTTGTGGGGAGCACTTTCTTTTTCATGACAGATCAAGTTATCCGCAAAATATGGATCGAAATTATTGTTGCGAGACTGCCTCACGCTCCCCAAAGATGATCGTGAATGAATTCCTCGATGAGACATCGTGTGTGGGCATAGGGGAGAAGGTGTAAAAATGTCTTCTATATGAATTGGTTCACCCTCTATGTGTTGTGAGTGTTCTTGATGTCTCATATAGGAATTCGAGGTATATGATGATTCCGACCGGGAATTTCTAAAGCATTCCAAAAATCATCATCAAGGAAATGGTCATCCTCGAATTCAAAGGGACATGCATAAGGATGGGATTCATCATCCCAAGAAGTGTGATTGCATGTTCCCTTAACCGAGGTTCCTCGACAACCAATTATGAGAAGAATTTGAAGGAACTTCAAATTCGCTTGTAAGTGCCTCCTTTTGTTGGTCGGGCTTGACTCTATTGGATCTTCCGAAACTCGTCATATATACCAAAGTATGGGGTGTTTTCTAAGATCTTCTCTAGAATGGCTTTCCCTCACTAATGGATTTATGCACAAACGAGCCTCTAGAAGAGAGGTCAAGTTGGAGAGCATCCTCCTTGCTAAGACCAAGATAGAAGTGGCAAAGAATGACTTGGTCCGCAAAAGAAAGGTCCGGGGCCTCAGATTTATAAGATTTAGTAACCTCGCCCAGATGCTCCTAGAGTCTCCTTCTTTTTGTTTAAATCTGAGAATTTCTATTCGAAGGGCAAAACTTCTGAATCGTGGAAGAAAGCAAGACAAAATTTGTCTCGGTTCAACCCGCTTCGGAACACCTCCTACGGGATGAGCATACCATTGTTTCAAGACTTCCCAAAAGGGAGAATGGAAACAGCTTCCATTTATCGGGTCTCCCCGTGGTCATGCCGATAAAATGAGGCAAGAACACAGGTGCTCGAATTCCCCGAAGGTGGCTATATGGATTTTCATTATCGTGCCCAGAGAAGGGTTGGTCCCAACCATGGCTATGAAAAAGCAGGGCAAATTTCAAAGCCATTTGTAAGAATCGGATGGGATGATGGTGGAGGCTCCAAACGAATCGCCCTTTGGAGCCGAATGTTTATAGATAGGCGTTGAGTCCATGTGGTTGTGGTGATGGTGGTGGTAAGGTGCATAAAAATGGTGGTAAAATAAAAAGATACACGGACGACTTGGTTCGATCCTAGAACAGCCTACCGCTCCCCTCGAACGGCGCTAGAAAGCTTGTTGGTATTTTTAACGCATCACGATAAATCCGCAGCGCACGGAAAGTACCATTGTAGCTTTCACCCGTAGTATTCGTGGTATCGATTTCCACGGGGAACGAAGTGACTAGAAAGGATCAAGTACGTCCAAGAGATAAGAAAGAATAATATTTTTGTAGGTAGAGAGGGTTCTCTAAGGTTTTTCCAAGATTACTAAATACCAAGGTTCAGGCTTACTAAACCCTACTTATTTCGAGCAAATGAACCTTTCCGATTCTCGAAGAGACCGGAAACGGTAATCGGGTCGGGCCGCCAAAAGCTCTACGAAAAACATCAACCCGCACGTGGTAGACTACAAAGGCCTGACGAGCTGCCACCCCCGGCTACCACAACTATTCCGTAGGTTTGGGCGCAAACTCGGGTAATACACTAGCCTAGACACCACGCCCACGCTAATGATCACTAAACTAGCCCTGATCCTCGACTAGAGCACTCTGGTCGAGCGGAGTTCCAAAGAAGTAAAATAAAGCAATACTCGAATTAAGTCAAATAATAAACTTGGAAATACCACAAGATAACCTGGACGTTACTCAAATTGAGTCGGCTCCGTAGAGGTACAAAAGTTGAGGCGAAACCGACAAACCCGGCTTCTCCTCTTCTCTTCTCCTCTCACTCTCTCCTCTTTTCTAAGTATACAACTAGGTGAGAGCCACCTAGAGGGACACTACTACTTGATATAAAATGTGAAAGTGATGCTCACAATGTAGAATGGTGTGTGTTACAAGTGAGGGGGTGCCTCTCTTTATATAGTGGAGAGGAGGAGTGAATGGAGGGCTCTCCTTGCTTCGAGGTCTTCTTGGCGGGAACGAAACTTTGCACCGCATGCAACCGCCGCGTGAAGACCGGTCCAAACCGCCAGAGAAAGGGCGGCAAATTTTGGCAAAATTTGCGCCGGCCGCCCATCTACGCCGGCGGCCCCCGGGCTAGGCCTCCCGCCCCCGCCTTCTCCTCCCTATGCGCGTTTTGTCCTTCAAATGTTGGGCCTATGATGGTGCATGGGCCAAATTGTGCGCGGGTTTGGTCCTCTTGATTGATTTACTCCTTGGCGCCTTTTATTCAATACGCTTTCTAATTTATTTGGCGACTTTGTACTGCTTTCCACTCTTATACCGCAAAACATAATTTCTACGAATACAAGTGGAACTAGGTTAGAAGTAAAGGTATATGTAACATAAGTTTGCTCCTTTCTCGTGAATTGGATAAAGGTTGGCGGTATAATATACTCGATAATGACCGCCAACAACAGCCCTAAGCTTCGGTGGCAAACAACATCCCAAATGTTCAAAACAACGGTTCACCAAATACCGTGTCAACAAAGAAGCGAGAGGCGGCAGAATAATGACAATTTGTAGAGGAAACAAAGATAGAGCACTCAACAAACAATGAGAGAAGAAACTATTTTCGAAGAGTCAATGCAATTACAATGGAAGGCCCTTACAAGAAAACAAGATGGTCACACCAACCGATTATCTTCACGTAACAAGACATGAAACTCAAAGATTATCCACATATGGACGCTATGGTCATAGAAGCAAACATTGATGCCCTGATGTTACAAAAATTCTAGTAGATGGAGGAAGCTCAGAGACATACTCTTCGCATCAACCCTAGATGCAATGCAAATCAAAAGACAAAACTTGGGAAGGGCGAATATCCACTAGTTGGCTTCAACGCAAAAGGATAAGCTCAATTGGAAGAATTGTGTTGCCAATATCCTTCAAAACACAAAACAATGCAAGAACAGAACAAGTAGCATTTGATGTTGTTGAAATGCATAGCCAGTACAATGCCATATTCGGAAGAGGGAGCCTAAACATCTTCGAAGCCGTAATCAACTACTCTTACTTGTGCATGAAAGTTCCAGCACTTAATGGACCAATATCAATCCATGGAAACCAAACAGAAGCAAGAAATATCGAAAAGACTCAACTCCAAAGACAAAGGAATGTGTTGGCAATCGAAGAAATCAAGATGAAGAAAAAGAAATAGAAAGCGCCAAGTCACGTAAAAAGCGAAAAACTTGCTCCAAGGCGTAAACCAAAGAAGTTTTGCTAGATCCAATGGTAAATGCATAAAGAAAGTTATCATAGGAGCAAATCTAGCACAAGAAGAAGAAGAGCAATTGATAAGCTTTCTAAGAAGCAACCAAGATGTCTTCGCATGGTCAAAAAAGACCTAGAAGGAGTCAGCAGGGACATTATCGAACATCGCCTAAATATCGATCCAAGTTACAAGCCAAAAAAACAAAAGTCAAGAAATATTTCTGAAGACCGAACATTGGCCGCGAAGGCTGAAGTACAAAGACTGCTTGATGCGAAGGTCATAAGAGAAGTCCAATTCACAACCTGGTTGGCTAATATTGTAATGGTCAAGAAAAGCAATGGAAAGTGGAGGATGTGTATAGATTTCACGATCTCAACAAAGCGTGTCCAAAGACAACTTCCTCTACCAAGAATCGACACACTTGTCGATCAAGCCGCGGGAAGCGAAATGCTAAGTTTTCTAGATTGTTTCTCGTGATATCATCAAATCTATATGAAAAAAAGAAGATGAAGAAAAGACAAGTTTTATCACACCATTTGGAACTTACCGCTTCCAAAGAATGGCGAGGGGCTTCGCAATGCCGGGTCAAGCTTTATCGAATGACTTCGGTAGCACTCAAAGATCAAATTAGAGACAATCTGTTGGCATATGTTGATGACATAATAGTAAAAAGCAAGAAACGCCAAGACCACATAAAGGAGTTGAAGCAAACATTTGAGAACTTAAGAAAGTCAAATCTCAAACTCAATCCTCGAAAAATGTACCTTCGAGTACAAAAAGGCAAAAATCCTGATGCATAGTTTCAAAGAAAGGGCATCGACCCAAATCCGTAGAAGATAAAAGCAAAGAATGGAAACAGAAGTCCCGAAGAACATCAAAGACATCCAAAAGCCGACAGAAGATTGGCTTCGCTAAACATTCATATCGAAGTCAGCAGAAAAAAAGCTTTCCAATATTTCAAGCACTAAAAGGGGCGAAGACAAGTTTCACATGGGGAGAAGAGCAACAAAAAGCTTTTGAAGAAATAAAAAGTATCTCTCTAGTCCTTCAACATTAACAACCCCAAATGTTGATTAAGAATTGCTCCTTTACATCTTAGCATCCGAGAAAGCCGTAAGTGCAGTTCTAGTTCAAGAGAAAGAGAAAGACCATGCAAAGAAGCAAGAATCAATCTACTTTGTCTCCGAAGCCCTTTCAGATCAAAAATGTATTATTCGTAGATAGAGAAAATAGCATACGCAATACTCATGGCAACAAGAAAATTGAAGCACTACTTCTTGGCACATAAAGTGAGAATACCAACAAATCAGCCCCTCAAAGATGTCCTCCAAAGCTGCAAATCTTCGCTAGACTTGGCAAATGGGCAGCTGAAATTTCACAATACTTCATTGAATTCGAAAAAGAACAAAGAATAAAATCTCAAGTATTGACAGATTTCATCTCGATTGACACCAAAGAACAAGTCACGAAGACCAAAAAAAACCATCAAGAATGGACTCTATCTTGTCAAGAATGGACAATGAACTGCGATGGAGCATGGGGCTCCGCAGGGCCGGTGTAGCAAAGAATAATAACTTCGCCATCCGGGGCCAAGATGAAATACGCAAAGAAGATTAGAATTTCGATGTACAAACAACATCGCAGAGTATGAAGCAGTATTGCTGGGGCTTCGCAAAGCAAGAGCAATGGGAGTGCAAAAGATACTGATCAAAACTGATTCACAAGTTGTAGCAGGCCACGTTGAGAAAAACTACAAGGCAAAAGACCCTGAACTAGCAAAATATTTGCAAAGTATCGTGGATCAAGAAAAACACTTCAAGGATTCACAAAGGCGAAGCATCTCAAGAACAAACAACGAAGAAGCGGATGAAATTGCAAAAGCAGCAGCTCAAAAAATCAAATTACCACCGATGTGTTCTATCAAGTACTTTCGAGTCTTCGATAAAAGCAAAGATTGAAGAACCAAAGTACATCCATATCATTGAAAGTGAAGATTGAGATCAGCAATTATAGCTTTCCTAAGAGAATTTTATGAACCGTAAAGTGAAGTTGAAGAAATAAGAATGAAGCACAAGACAAGAAATTACAAGCGTGATCAATAACCAGCCTCTTCAAACATGCATTTGCGAACCATTACTCAAATGCATTTCAAGCTTAAGAAGGAAAGGAATTACTTCAAGAAATACATAGCGTAGTATGTGGGAATCATGCAGCCCAAGAGCCATAGCAGAAAAGCATTTAGGCAAGGATTTTATTGGCCAACAGCTCAAAAAGATAGCAAGGAAATAGTGAAAACTTGCCACAACCGCCAAATTTCAGCAAGCAAATCAAATGCCCCAAAGAAACCCGATTCAAAGACATAGAACCAACATGGCCACTTGCAAGACGGGGAATAGACATAATTGGAAAACTCCCTCCGGCTCAGGGCAACCATCAATATGCAATTGTCGCAGCTTGAATATTTCACAAAGTGGATAGAAGCGAAGCCAATTACAAACATGTCATCAACAACAATGAAGAAGTTTCTTTGGCAAAACATAATCTGCAGATTCGAGTCCCTAGACACATAACATTGGACAATGGAACTCAATTCGATATAGCGAAGATTTCAGAAGTTATTGCGAAAGTTTGGGAATCCAACTTTGCTTCGCATCGACCGATATCCACAATCAAATGGAGCCGAAAGAGCAAATGGCATAATATGTGTGGGAATATCAAAAACCTAGTGGGACTTCCAAAGGGAAAGTGGGTCAAGAATTACCAATAATTGTTTGGAGTCACAATACAACCACCACAAGATCGACAAAGTTTACACCTTTCAAGTTATTATATGGAGATGAAGCAATGACTCGGTAAGAAATCCAAATTCGAAGGTCCAAGAACAAATGTGGGAATAACAAGCGAAGAAGACCAAAAGACAAGCAAAGATTTGCTCGAAGAAGAAAGAAACCAAGCCGTGATGAATTTGAGAAAGTACCAAGAAGAAACAAGCAAATGGTACAACAAGAAAGTGGTAAAAGAGAGTTACAAACCAGAGACTTCGTGCTCAAGAGGAAAAGAAACGAAGACACCGTGGGACAATTCCAAATGTAAATGGGAAGGACCCTTCATCATAACAAAATCAAACAGACAAGGCTCTTACCACTTGGAGAATCTCAAGGGAGAAGAATTAAGCCACACATGGAACATTAGGGATCTTCGCAAATACTATCCCTAGAATTTTCTTTCTTTAAGTTTTTGTAAATAAGCAAAGTTAGATTCAATTCCTTAGAAGCATTTTATCAATTTCAATCAAGAGTCGCACTCTTTTTCCACTCTCAGGAAACCCTTCACAGGGTGAGTGGATTTTAACGAGGCAGACTCTATTGTAAATTCTCATATCAAGTATAAATGAGAAAGTAGTTTCCCCAACTTGTGCATTCCTTACTGTTTTCTATTTTTCAAAAGCCGAAAAGCAAAATGCTTTAGCATCGGCTAGAGTTTTCACAAAATAAACAACAAGTAGGTATAATTTAATTACAAAACTAAAATTATTACCTACACAATTTCTCTAAGAAGAATTTTGGCTTCAAATCAAGTCTTCGCTCCCACTTCACAAAAAAGAAGGGGACGACGTTTTCAAATTTCTCTAAGGAGAATTTTGGCTTCAAACCGAAGTCTTCGCCCCAACTTCGCAAAAAAAAAAAGGGGACGACGTTTTTAAATTTCTCTAAGGAGAATTTTGGCTTCAAATCGAAGTCTTCGCTCCCACTTCGCAAAAAAAAAGAAGGGGACGACGTTTTTAAATTTCTCTAAGGAGAATTTTGTCTTCAAATCGAAGTCTTCGCCCCCACTTCACAAAAAAAGAAGGGATCGATGTTTTCAAATTTCTCTAAGGAGAATTTTGGCTTCAAACCGAAGTCTTCGCTCCAACTTCACAAAAAAGAAGTCGACGACGTTTTCAAATTTCTCCAAGGAGAATTTTGGCTTCAAACCGAAGTCTTCGCTCCAATTCGCAAAAAAGAAGGGGACAACGTTTTTAAATTTCTCTAAGGAGAATTTTGGCTTCAAATCGAAGTCTTCGCTCCCACTTCGCAAAAAAGAAGGGGGACGACGTTTTTAAATTTCTCTAAGGAGAATTTTGGCTTCAAATCGAAGTCTTCGCTCCCACTTCACAAAAAAAAGAAGGGGACGACGTTTTCAAATTTCTCTAAGGAGAATTTTGGCTTCAAACCGAAGTCTTCGCTCCCAACTTCGCAAAAAAAAAGAAGGGGGCGATGTTTTCAAATTTCTCCAAGGAGACTTTTTGGCTTCAAACCGAAGTCTTTGCTCCCACTTCGCAAAAAAGAAGGGGACGACGCTTTCAAATTTCTCTAAGGAGAATTTTGGCTTCAAACTGAAGTCTTTCCTCCCACTTCGAAAAAAAAAGGGGACAAAATTTTCAAGTTTCTCTAAGGAGAAAATTTTGGCTTCAAATTGAAGTCTTCGCCCAACTTCACAAAAAAAAAGGGGGATGACGTTTTCAAAATCCACTAAGGAGACAAAATTTAGAATTCACACCAAAAAAATAGATAACTCTCATAAAATCGAAACTTTATTACAAAATCACTTCAATTACAAAAATGGAAGTACATCATTCAAAACATTTATTCAATTATACATACAATACAAAATATACAAGTTTCTTAAAAATAACACATAAGCTACTCAAAATTCTTCGAGGAGGCAACACTAGTTGTTTGCGCCTCACTCAAAATATCTTCAACAACTTCGTTGATTATTTTATCCGTCATGTCTTGGAAATTCTCCCCAAAAACAAAGCTTGAGACGCACTTGAGCACGATGACTGAAACAAAAATGCAAGAATTAAGAACAACCAAAGATAAAACACAAGAAAAAGCTTGGCTACACAAACGTTACCTGTCCAACAAGACTAAAATCGACAACCCGAGGCATCCTATAAGAAGTCTTCGCATCAGATTTCCCAAGGTACTTATTCACAAAAACACCAATATCAACACTACCAGAAGCCTCGCAACATTCCAAAAACTCCGTAGTCTCAAAAACAAAGTTATCCTTCACAATCATGAGAGGCATAACAGGGCATAATATCCTCGCATTGGCTTCGCTTGAGGAACCTATGCGGGATATTCCGTAGTCAAAAATCTCCATAAACAATCATACTTTCGCATTAAAACAACTTCACAGTTTAGAAACCATAAAGTTAACAAGACTGGACAAATCACAAATTTAACGAATTTACAACAAAACTTGTGACAACATGTTTTTTCCTCTATCTCCTCACAAAACACTCAAAACAAAAGTCGACTCATAAAGCTAGCCCCTTCGCCACTAACATCATTTTGATTCTTCTCCTCCTCCTCACGTGCCCTCCTTTCTTCCTTTTCTTGTAGCTTCTTCAAAGCCTCTTCTTCCTGTAAGATATCGAGTTCAATCTATTAAAAAGACAAGTCAGCATGCAAAAAGAAAACCCAAGATTCACCCAAAATAAAACACAATAAGGACAAACAAATAATACCTTTTTAGCTTCTCTTTGACTTTCTCAAGGCAATGATCACGACCGCATTTGCACCAAGTACTCATTGAAGAACTTCTTGCAAAGTGTAAGTGAGTACGAGTAGAAATTTGGTTGATTGCATCACCGGGAACTTGAATGAAGAATCGCCAGGTTTCATACAATGGGTCATTGGCCTCCTTCATAAGATGTAACAGAGCTCGTGTAGAGTACATGACACTTGTATCAGCGGCAGCTTGGACAACAACACCGAGATCCTTATACTGCCTACACAACCAGCTGAAAAATGGGTCAAATTCTCCCAGCTCCCAACTAGGATCTTCAGGAGTAGCACCCCACTTCTCATAGGCATTTTTGCATAGCTCCCATGTCCTATTGAATCTTCGCATCATTAACTCATCAGTTTCAACTTTCTTTTTCTCTAAATATGCCTTCTCTTGCCTAAGAGTGTTTATGGTGGACTTCGCAAGTCTAAGCTCATCTTCCTTTTCCTTGATAGTATCCGAAGCACCATGATACAATCGATCAATCTTGTGCCATTCATCCACAAATTTTGCCTCTTTCCACTTCTTTGGCAACAAGTTGAGATTTCAAGGATTCAATCTCGCACAAGAGAGATTTCTCACGGAGTGCAAAGGCGGTGGCACTGTCTTCGAGAGATTTTCTAAGACCTCATTGAACAAGCACACCCTGCAAAAATACAAAAATCAAACACAAGCGAAGTACGAAAAACTAACTTCGCACAAAAAACATAATACAAAAATATACCTTATACATCAAAGCTAAACCCGCATCGCAAGTTCAAGCGGATTTTTCTTCGCCAGCTTCACCTTTGGCATCGTGAACCCGAAAAGCATCATCAATGCATTTAGACAATTGCAACTCAGGCTTCTTCGAAGCACGCGAAGCTTGTCTATCCCAACTCCGACAAACTTGTAAGAATCTAAGTTAACTCCACTATCTAGGCAAAACTTCAAAGTATTTTCTAGAGATCTTGAAACATCTTCGGAAGAAAGTTCTTGTGTATCAACATGTACCACTTGCGGAGTCGGTTGGTCTCCGATAACATCCTTCATAGACCCGACATCAATAGTCTTCTTTTTAGATGAGGTCGATGCATCGGGAAGAATTGAGCTAAAACAAACAAAGAAGAAAACTCACAAACATAATCTCAAAACACAAAAATAGTGAAGGCGAAGTAAGAAAACTTACAAATCTTTTCACCCTCCTTGAAGGGACAAGGAATTTTCTTTTGAGCCTCAACATTCACAAGCGATTCCGACAAACGACTTCGCTGATCCAGTTCGGCATCTTCATCCACAACATCATCAAAGTCATCAAAAGAAAAATTAGCAGTCCGAGTCCCCTTCTCGTTGAAGTTTATTCTTGATAGCATTCACAAACTTCATGAGCCCTTTCCTACAGAGTTTTCTCTAAAAAGAAAAATAAAGGCAAGTAAAGAAAACCTCGACAAAAGATAAGCAACATAAGAGCACAAAAAGAAGAGAAAATATACAAAAGTAATAAATACTTACTTGGAACATCTTCCACTGGCACTTCAGTTTCTCTTCTGACATTGACTTCAGAAGCATTCTCGGGATCCGAGATAGGCTTCGCAGACAACTTCGCTGCAGCCTCAACCCCTTCATTAGCAAGCACCTCAGAAGTCATTATTCCAGGAACAGAGGAAGGATTTTTTGTGTGCACTAGCAAATGACTCATATGAATATTTCTAGCTAACTTCGCTACCTCAAGAGAATCATGTTCATCACATAAAGCAGAAGTTGACAAATTTAACTTCGCTAAAAAGACAGGAGTTGACTGCTTAAACCTAGGTGAAGAGGAAGTTGCAGTACCAGTGGGAGAAGCTTCTCTGATCTTAGCATCACCATCATCACCGTTACCGCCCGAAGCAGCCAAATTCTGTGAAGACCCAAAATTTTGTAAGTATTCCGCAAGAGGAGTAAGCAAAGCCGGTGTTAATCCGGTAGGAGCAAAGGTTCTGCAGATCTCTCTCACCTCTAAGTCTTGAGCAGAAGTCCCAAGAGTTGAGCCATCAACTTCACTATCGAAAAGGTCCAAATTACCAAGCAAATCCACAACCACCTTCTTGGCCTTTTCTTCGAGGCTTCGTGGACGACAAATTTTCGCTTGTACCTTCGCCGAAGAAGTCGGGCCGCGCAATATCGTTTCTTTTCCCTCTTCGATTTTTATCACCATCTTTCTTATCCTTGGACCGGCATAAGCAGGAGGTGGACGAATCTTATAAGTAATATTTGCAAGATCAAAGATTCGATTGAGTCTCACATAATCCTTGCCAATAATTTCATCCATAAATTTTCTCTCTGTATGCAAATATTTCCCAAGCAAGTCAACAGCTTTCATCTCAACAGCGGAAACAAAATCCTCCTCGGTATTATACTTCGAGGGCATCACGGTGTCTCTATCTGGGAAAATATAATCCTTTTCCCTAATCTTCTTCTTGTGATAGC
Source organism: Hyparrhenia diplandra (assembly GCA_015847255.1). Classification (NCBI taxonomy): domain Eukaryota; kingdom Viridiplantae; phylum Streptophyta; class Magnoliopsida; order Poales; family Poaceae; genus Hyparrhenia; species Hyparrhenia diplandra. The sequence goes on along the minus strand of JADLZK010011530.1, from coordinate 43,667 downwards.
GAAGAAAATCCCACCCAAGACGGAGTGGCCAAACGCCAGCAGCAACATACTCTTCAACTAAGTCATGAGTAGACTGCTGGGAAACAACTCTTCCGAAAGCTCTTAAACATTCAGAGCAATTTTGAGACTTGGTGAAATTGGGCTTGCATTCAAACCTTTCCTTGTGCATACGCGAAGCCAAAGGATAACTTTTTACTACGCCTTTCCTGCCAAGCTTCTCTTCCACCATTGGAACCTAGTGATAGAACCAATAGTTGTACCAACCATCAGTCCATTTATTCTTCGATGCAGGAGAAATCTGCTTCTGACCACGGGCAGTCTTGAAACTGCAGCACCCAAAGTAAAGTTGGACTTTTTGTTGCTCTATGGTCCGACTTTGAACCTGAGTATGCAACTCGTGCAAAGCGCAGAACGCGTCAATGTCTGGTTGTACTTTTTGACTTCGCACAGCCCAAATGAAAACTAATAGTTACACTATGGCATTGGGAGTCAGATGATGCATTTCGATGTTGTACCACATGAATACCTCTTCAAGAAAGTTCTGAGGAGGCATGCGAAGCCCAGCAGTAAAAAGATCCTTAAACACGATGCATTCATCTGCCTTTGGCTTCGGAGTCTTTTCATTTGGCTCCGCCGGGCCTTGACCGATCCTCCCTCAAAATACCATCCTTAACCATCTTCTTCAAATCCTCCTCAGTCATTTTACTATGACCAAATACCAAGGAAATCATGTCGTCTAGGAGCAATTCTCGATTCTCGGGTTTAAACATCCGATAACCCTTCATCTAAATTGTCATTTTGAGAGTTTACTTCTTCTTCGGCTTCGTTCTCTTGAGAACTGTGCACAATATCGTCACAATCAGCCATTCTAAAAGAAAGGAAAAAATAAGACTTCGTAAACGAAGAAACAAGAACAAAAAGTAATGAAATACACTTTGGAAGGAAAATATACCTAAACAGAAAGAACCAACAAACTTCGCTTATAAGCTGGAACTTCAGGAAGGATAACAAACTCTGACTTCGCAAGGAAAAATTGACTTCGCGTTGCAGGAAAATTTTTCAAAAAGGTGGCCCCTCTTCGAAAAGATGAAGAAAACAGGGGGGGTGCTTCGCTATTTATAGACCACTTCGGTCAAATGGTCAAACTAGCCATTAAAAAAAAACCTAGTGAAGATGATCACGAAGTTAAAAGCAAATTCTAGAGTCCAACTTCAAAGTCCGAGACGAAGTTTTGATTGAAACAAAGTTTTTAAGAAAAACTTAAGTTTGTGGGTTTCACGCCTTTGAAGTCGGCCTTCGCCCACGAGGGGCTGCTGTTGGGTTCTAACTTTGATTTCTATTTAAACTTTCGTCCTAGACTTTGATGATTTCAGGATATATAAACAAGTTACAAGACTTTGATGACCAGGTTGAAAATAGAAAGACTAAAGTCGGGATTCAAGCGAAGATGTTCATGACGACTTCGCCAGGAAACCACAGAAACGACTTCGAAGAAGGTGAAAAGCATCGCGAAGATAAAGATTGCATCTTCGCTAGGAAAAATGCGTTGTAGAAGTTCATTTTGGAGTTCCTGTATTTTTGTACCATTATGAAGCCAGGGGGGCCTATAAATACCCCCTGACATCCTTTGTAATCGCCATGTTGAATGGCCACTTTGTAACCATATCATCATCAATAAAGTGTTGTGTTGAGCAATCACCCAACAATATTCGTTCTTCATCGATCATCATATGCTTAACATGATTAGAGGTGGGATAATGGTTTGTTGTTCCTTCGGGTTTGCTCTTGTCTTAGTCTGTCCATCCATAGAGTGGGGATTCTGGGGGGACAAGAGTAGTGCTCTAATATGCGGGCATGGTGCCTAGGTATTACGACACCTGCGGATATGAGAGAATGCCACGGTCGTGTGGGTAGGCGGCAGGGTCGTGACAGCCTTGTCCGTCCCTTGTAATCCCCCCTCGTTCGCATGTGATGTAGGAGTTCTCAAATGCCTTCCATTGGGCCGGATGGTATCTGGGAGGTCTCCCTGTTATCCTAGACCTAACCATTCTTATATCGTGTTGCATATGATCCTAACTATTCATTTGTATGACCATGACTAGATACATTAGACTACTCCATTAGGTTATTCATTTATTCTTTATCTATTTTCTTTATCCTTTGAGGTGGATTCCTATGTGTGTGTCACACTATCCATGAACCGTATTGCTTACCCCCGTTATGATCAAGTTGGACTTAGCATACACACATTCCATTATCTAGATGCCATGCTAGCTTCTTATATAAAAGCCTTCCTTTGGGAAAAAAATAAATAACGATACCATGAATACTTCCGGGTGAAATGCTACAATGATAGATCCGTACGCTTGCGGATGAAATATCAACTATGGCAAGATCTATCACCGTTGATTGACCTAGTGCTATCACCGACATGGTGGTTCCACTCAGAGATATCAACGGCACTAAGAAACGCCAACAACCACAAGGAAAGATTATTTTCCATTGCCTTTCATTGATGAAATGTTAGAGCGATTGGCAAACCACTCTTTCTTTTGCTTTCTTGATGGATATTCTGGGTATCACCAAATCCCAATTCATCCCAGTGACCAAAGCAAAACCACTTTTACATGCCCATATGGAACTTATGCTTATAGAAGAATGTCTTTTGGGTTATGTAATGCTCCAGCTTCTTTTCAAAGATGCATGATGTCTATATTTTTCATATGATTTAAGAGATTATGGAAGTTTTTATGGATGATTTTTCTGTATATGGGAAAACTATTGATGATTGTCTTAGAAACTTAGATAAGGTTTTGCAAAGATGTGAAGAAAGCATTTAGTCCTCTATTGGGAAAAATGTCATTTCAAGGTTAGAGAAGGAATAGTGCTTGGACACCTAGTGTCGGAAAGGGGAATCGAGGTAGACAAGGCTAAGATAGAAGTAATAGAATAGTTGCCTCCCCTGTAAATGTTAAAGGGAACAAAAGTTTTCTTGGTCATGCTGGTTTTTATCGTAGATTTCTAAAAGATTTTTCACACATTGCTAGACCACTCACCAGCTTGTTAGCCAAGGATGTCCCTTTTGAATTTGATCATGCCTGTTTTAAAGCTTTTGAAACATAGAAAAAGGCCCTCATTTCTGCACCTATCATTCAGCCCCCTGATTGGTCTTTGCCTTTTGAAATCATGTGTGATGCCAGCGACTATGTTGTGGGGGCAGTGTTAGGGCAAACTAAGGACAAAAAGCATCATGCCATTGCTTACTCTAGCAAAACTTTGACTGGGCCACAACTTAATTATGCTACCACTGAAAAAGAACTGCTAGTTGTTGTTTATGCTATTGATAAGTTTAGATCTTACTTGGTAGGAGCTAAACTAATTGTTTATACTGATCATGCCCTTTAAAATACTTGCTCACCAAGAAAGATGCTAAACCTCGTTTGATAAGATGGATTTTGTTGCTCCAAAAATTTGACTTATAAATTAAAGATAAAAAGGGAGTAGAAAATTTTGTTGCCGATCACTTTTCTAGAATACATTTTGAAAATCCACATGAATTGCCCATTAATGACTCACTTAGGGATGACATGCTTTGTCGGATAACCCGCATCGACCCTAGTACACACGATATTGTTAATTTTATGGTTGTAGGTTATGTACCACTAGGAGCAGACAAAAGAAAGCTTATATATGAGAGTCGTCATCACCTTTGGGATGAGTCGTACCTCTTCAGGGTTTGCTCAGATAGGCTACTCAGAAGATACGTACCAACAGAGGAAGGCATTCATATCATTGAGAGATGTCACTCATCACATATGGAGGACATTATGGGGCATTCAGAACACAAGCGAAGTTTTGGCAAGCATGATTTTTTTGGCCAACCATGTACCAAGATACCAAAGATTTCATCCGACAATGTGAGGCTTGTCAGAGACATGGGAATATCAATGCAAGAGATGTCATGCCTCTCACAACCAATCTCCAGTTAGAACTCTTTGATGTATGGGGAATTGTCTACATGGGACAGTTTCCAAAATCCAAAAATTATGAACACATCTTGGTGGCAGGTTATTATGTTTCTAAATGGGTCAAAGCCATGCCATGCAGATCTATAGATAATAGAAGCTCAATAAAGATGTTTGAAGAAATAATATTTCCAAGGTTTGGAGTGCCAATGATGGTGATTAGTGATGGAGGATCCCACTTCATTGATAGTAGATTTAAAAGGTATTTAGCAAAGCACAGGGTTCGTCACAATATCACCACAACTTATCACCCTCAAACAAATCAAAAATATCCTACAGAAAACAGTAGAAGAGATAGGAACAAAGTGGAAGGATAGACTTCCAGAAGCATTATCGGCATACAGGACAGCCTATAAGACACCAATTGGAATATCACCATACCAACTTGTCTACGACAAGACCTATCACCTGCCTGTTGAGCTAGAATTCAAGGCTCACTGGGCAATCAAGAGATGGAACATGGATTTAGAAGCCGCGGGAGTGAAAAGGAAGATACAATTATTAGAGCTTGATGAATGGTGAGAGAAAGCTTATCATAGTGCCAAGATCTATAAAGAGAGAACAAAGAAGAGGCACGATAAAAGAATCAAAAAGAAGAATTTTACTTCAGGCGATCAGGTATTACTTTTTAATTCCAGGGTCAAATTATTTGGGCACGGAAAACTTCGGAGCAAATGGGAAGGACCCTTCACGGTGGTGAATTCGTCATTGCATGAGCGGTCACTCTTCAGCACCACGAAGGTAAGTTATTCAAGGTAAATGGCCAACGTCTTAAAATATTTTATGAGCCCAACAAAGAACCTGAGGAATTAGATGTTTTAGAATTTTTAATTTTACCTAATCATTAGGCCTAGATCGTGTAAGGTTAGTTTTTCAGGCCCAAAAGTGCGAGTATAAGGCTTAGAATCGCACTAGGAGACCGTAGGAGAACGAAGGCCTGAGGGCCAGCTAGGCCCACGCGGTCGTGCTCCTTCGTGCGGGCGGCCGCCCTGCCACGTTAGCCGCAAGCGTCCAGACTTTTCCCACGCATCTTTCCGAGAATATCCTGTAGAATACCGAATCGTTTGGAGCCTTTGACCGCATCTACGTCTCAATAACTATAATCTTAACCTCCCGACCAAGCCATCTCCAATATATAAACCGAGCCCATTCATCCCTAACCTTATTCCATCTACGCTCTACATACCGACGACCAAAAACTCTCGCTACCACCATGAACAATCGAGAAACACGTATGGTCGTCTACGACCCCTCCAAGGTTGCTCCACCACCTTCACCACCATCGCCACCATCGCCTACTCCCTCTCAAGCTCTCATCCCGGCGTAGCCAGTGTTGTTGGCTGTCGTTCCACTACCACGTCCAACACAAGCTGTCCTTATGGCGAGGACGATCCTAGCAGCTCGTCGTCAAGAAGCGCAAAAGAAGTTCGCGGTGCCGGAGGGCACCAAGCTGCTTCCTCCACGTCCCAACAAGATGCTTACCGGCGTCAGGAGGGACCACTTCAACAATCTCAGAAGGCTCAACTACTCCGATCCGCGCGTCACCATTGATGGTGTGCGTTCTAACCCCCGCCAAGTTAAATTCATCCCCAACAAGAAGGCTGCGGGCCGCGGCTACCGCGCGCCGCTTTAGCAAGTTTACCATCACAGATCTTTAGGAGGAGGTGGCAGATTGGAGGAGCTTCATCCTCACCGAGCATCGTAATTGGAGCTCGGCCACTAGAGGCATGGGCATTTTGGAAAGGAGAGTGGAGGAGCTGAGGAAGAAGAACACGGTCTTGATCAAGAGAGTAGCCTCTCTTGAGAGAGCCTTTCACGAACTAGGGAGGAAGCCCTAGTAAATTTTAGTCACTTTAGAACACTCGTTAGAATACAATTAGTTCGATTAGTTCGATTCGTTCATTTGTTAGGTTTGATTTTAAAGATGGTTTAGCCTTGCTTGGTATAACAAAGAAGTGCTCTATTTATGAAGTTGATAAAAGTGTCTCTTTATTATTCATTATTGTTATTTCGTGCAAAGTTTTTGTCTCCACCATGTTGTGAATGAAGGATAATAAAAGATAAGTGTGGCGGAGACAGTAAGAACGTCGAGAAAATCAAAATAGAACTCAAAAATATCGGGAAACAGAAAGATACAGAACGAAGATCACGCACGACGAAGATCGTCGTGAGACCCTCCTGGGCCCACGTGGCCGCCCTGATAGGCTGGCGCGGCCGCCTCGCCACGCCATCACCTCGTCCCCGTCTTCGTCTATGTGTCGGTTTGTTCCCTGATCTTTTTAATTACGTATATTTCGCTTTCTGTTTCATTCAAAACCGAGAGTTCTCTGATATGCTAATAATTCAACATAAAAGAAAAAGATTGATATGCTTAGTTCAAGTTAGACTCACATAATACTTTTTCATGGTTAATCCAATTGTTGTTGGGAACTTAATTGTATTAGGGACCCCTTGTTACTTAAGTTGTTGTAGAATGTGAGATAGTAGAATGTTGAGAACCTAATTCTTGATATCTTTCTGCTGGAGAATTTATTTTGAAAATATTAAAATTGATAGCTACACTTCCTCTTTGTGGTAATTGCTATATCCCACTAAAGCCATACATGCTATGAACAAAGAAAAACCAGCCATAAGCTATTTGATTTGTGTTGAGCCAACTGGTGGTTTGTTACAATTGTAAGACAAGGCATGGGCTATGCAAAGATAGTATTGAAAAGAGAGAGAGAGAGAGAGAGAGAAAGAGAGGACAAGTGTCCGAGAAAAATGGAAAAATTAAAAAACAATAGGTACTTAGATGCCCGCCTCTCTAAAAAAAGATGAAAAGAGAAAAAAGAGAAAGAAAGAAAGAAATATGAATAAAGATAGCCCATGACCTCTCTTACAAAATATTCATCTTTCAAAGAGAGAAGTTTACAAGAGCATAGTAGAATTAGGATAGCCACCATATTATTCACACACATGCACATCTTGATCTACGAGTATGACATTTCCCTCCATGGATCCGGCTTTGATGTTGCAATACATGCAAGGTAAGTATGCTACATCTTTGACATACCCGAAACTCCGTATAAGCCTTTATTAGAGGTAGGATGTTTTCAAAGGCACCAATCATATATGCCTAGTGAGGAACCAAAAATATTACATATTGAGTGATTCGAGAGTACCACACAAGATGAAGGTAAGCTATGTTTCTTTTCAAAAACCATCACAAAAACTCCAAATGACTTGATTGAAGGAAGAAAGGTAATCTATTTCAAGCTATTCCGTTCTCCAACTCCTCAAAGTTCTTGGTAGACACCATGAATCCCGCAAAGATAGGTATGACCATGAGATTGTATTATGCTTGAAGTCTTGACTTACAACTTTGTTATATCCATCATTTTCTTGAGACAAGTAAAAGCCAAAGTGTGGGGGAGCTTGTTGACACCTCTTATGGTATATATTTATTAATCAATTAAACAAGATTAGGGGTTTTACTAACAATTTCCATGAGTTTTGGTGAATTATATATTTTTAGGGATTAAACAGGTAAAAGCCCAAAGTTTGCACCCCATACGATGTAAAGATGTATCCGCGAAGGAACCTAACTTGAAACCCATGCAAGAATACCCTAGAAGACTCTAGAAGATCACCACTAGAAGGCGGGGCCCACCTGTCAGAGCCAGGCCGCGGTCGCCCTTCTGACTGGGCGCAACCGCCCTATGGGGCCCACCTGTCAGCCACCCCTTCTACGTCGGTTCCTAACCGCCATTGAGGAGTAATCCCAGCCATATATCAAGGTCGGTTTCATCCAAGGGCTACGGATCATCGGCCACGGCTATATAAGCAGACCCCCTGACCCCAAGCTAGGGCATGAATTCATTTGGTTCATCATCACAACCCTGATCAACAGCCTATGCCCTAGCTTCCAACTAGAAGTAGATGCTCTAGATATAGTTGAGAGAGAGATAGCTATCAAGTTGAGAGACTAGTTTTGTAGTTTCCACGAGAGAAACTAGATCTAGTCTTGTTCAGAGAATAAAGAGTGGGTGGAAGGATAAGTTAAGGGGAAGCTCCGAACCTGTCGGTGTGATCTACGCTTGTACCTTCGGGATCAAGTCTCCATTGGTGCTTGTTCCTGAGACTTCTGAGGTGGATCAACTTCATATTTGAGTAAGTCATCTTGTTTATATTATTCTTACGATTTACGACTCTTTTATTGGAGTACTTCAATTCTTGTCGCTCTTGGGTTGAAGTTGCTACCCCTAGTGTAAGCACGGTGCTTAGACTAGACAACTCGTAGATGCACCTTACCTTCCAGATTGTGGTAACTAACGTGGGTGACTTATAGCCATGTTAATTCTTTGTATTCCACCTCCCATTGGATAGGCCTTGGCAGGACCCATTGCTTGGGATTGCACTCTTTGCTAGTGTCTTTCCTCTTGAATAATGTCCCCGTAAGAAATATTCACAAAGCTTACAAGGATATAAACTAGACAACCATAGAAATCTTCTCAAACTTTATCAACTCTCTTCATTGTTATCTTCTCAGGGACTTAGTTATAGCCTCACCATTCTTAAACCATTTCTCTGTGGATTCGATATTTAAAACCCTCTCCTAGGTGAAGTGCTCATCGGTATCCATTCGCTTGCGGATTATACAAATTATAAATATTTTTGTGGGCTTATCTTTTACCAACACCACGCTAAACAAGACTAGTTCTAGTCTCCCTCATGGGAGGCTACAAAACTAATCTCTCAACTTGACACTTGCTCTTCAACTCAACTCTAGCGCTTCTAGTTCTACATGGTGTTCTAGTTCTAGTTCTAGAACTAGAGAGGAGAGGTTAGGGTCTCAACCTGTCGAATGATGAGTTGAATGAATTAGGGTTTCACCTAGGGGTCAGGGGTCTGCTCATATAGCCCCGGAGGTGGAGTAGGGGCCAAGTAACCCTCCGTCACTGTAGGATCAAACCGACCTTGATCAACGGCCTAGATTGCACCACAATGGCGGTTGTAAACCGACCTAGGAAGATGAGGCTGACAGGTGGACCCCACAGGACGGCCGCGCCCTGGGTATGCTAGGTGGGTCCCACCTTCTAGGTCGTGTTTCTGGGGTCTTCTAGAGTGTTCTTACGTAGATGCCAAGTTGAGTTGCTTCGCGGTCAAGTCTTTACATTGTATGGCTTGCAAACTCGGCCTTTTCCCGTTTAATCCTTGAAAATATATAAATCATCAAAACTTGTGGAATTCTGTCGGTTAGACCCCTAAACCATGTAATTATTCAATTTATGTCCTTATTTCATATTTAGTTGACTATTAATATTATGTTATAACAGGTGTCAACAGGTACGGAAACAGAATCAGAATATGTGGAAGTACGGAAACGAACCAATACATTAATTGAGCCGGAGAGAATAACGCGATCAAATATTCTCGAGTATACGTGAACAAAGTCACAAAATAATGTACACGTCTGAAGTTATTAGTCCAAAATCCACTGGTATGCCTTGTGTTAACATGTTAACATGCATAATTAGTGATTAGTATGTTTATGAACATATAAATTTTTAGACATATCTTATGGAGATTAAAACCAGGATGAAAAAGGAATAAATGCGGGTCAAATTCAGGTGAAAACAGAATTCCTCGAAAACGGACGGAAAAACCCTATTTCGCTTCCATAAATACGAAAAACAGATCCCACAAATATGGAAACGGACAAACAAAAATAGAAAACGGAAAAGGTCTAATTAGAAACTTATATATTACAATGATTTTCCCCATTCATCAAGTTCATACAAAACCATAATGATATAAAACAATTTATTACAGTAAACTAAAATGTCCAACCCCAAAGTTCAATTACACACATGTCAAAGTACTCCCCAAAGTTCACTAATTTTCTCATATTATTAATTCAGTGACGTGTAGATCACCGATGTGGTATCCTGAAACATCATTGATGAAAAGCAACGTATTAAGTAATGCACTCTCTTTGCTTCACAACTACGAGCACAAGGTCCACTAACGACATTTAATGGTGTTGGAGCAGTCGGTGGGCCTTCTCTCTTAGTCGCAAGCACCTTTGCATGAAATTCTTTTGTAGTGAGTGTTAGCCTTTGATGACCATACTTCCAAACATAACCCCGAGTAATTGTCCGGGTTAGAATGGCTTCATAACTGCACCCTACGTAGGTTAAAATCATGGACCAGAACCTATAACTGTTGGCAGAAAAAAGTTTGTGAGAACCACGCTTTACAACTAGGTAACAAATTAACATATCTAGATATAAGCTATGCATTGGGCTTCGAGTTTATCACATTATTTCTATTGTTCTAAGAAATGCTTGCACTAAGGCCCACAACATCATCATGCATGTTCAAATTTTTAGCTTTTATGAGCACGGAGGGTAATGTAGGTAGGGTGTACCCAATATTCGCAAGCTTAGATACACATGCAATGACAACATGTTTTTCTGCAACAACCTACTTTTGCTGGAGTGCTTTTACTCCCGCCTCTGAGATTAGTACAACACCTCTAACACCCCTAGCAGTGATGGAAAAACTAATTAAACTTTGGATTAATGGACCTAATGAACCATTAAAATCTTGAAAGGTATGATATCCACTTGCTGAACCTGAAATATGAGTGTTTCTTTAAGCCAAGTGATTGGGTCAATTACCTACGATACATTTAAGAATCACATATATATACATATTAGAAAATATAATTATACAAATATATTTGACACATTAATTTATTGGAAACATATAGGGTTGCTTACTATTGTTGGATGAGAACTCATACACAATCGACAACACTGGATGAAATCCCATCCAAACAAATGACTTCTGGCGAAGGGAGAAGACATCCAACCATCTCTTCTAACTAAGGTCAATATAGGAAACATCATATCACTGGAGACAATATTTTGTCTACACGGAAAATGCATATCGCTAAAGTTAAGTTTTTTTTACATGTCTACAAATATAACTAAAATTCACATCACTAAACCCTATATATCAAAATTCAAACCACTATATTCAATATTTATCATATACCAAAATACATAAGCACTAAATTCAATATATCATAATTCATATAACCTAAAGCAGAAATATCATCATATCATAAGTCATATTCCTTGATCACCCCACCACACCACCCTCTAGCATTGATGGGTGAACTGCTAGAGTGAGGTGGGGCCGAGCGGCGTTGGCAAGGGTGCAGGCTCACCTTGGGCGCAAGCGCGCTAGGCCTGGCTCGGCTTGCTACCGCCTTGCTCTAGTGGACTCCTAGCTGGGCCAGGCATCTGTGGTGGTGGGAGCTAGCCCAGATTTGCTTCTAGTTTTGGCATTTTCCATTGGGTTGCTTTGATTTGTCGTTTTACGCTTTCCTAGATGGCGCATTTTTGTTAGCTTTTCCCTTCTAATTGGCTATAAATCCTGCAAAGTGATAATTCTCCTTTTTGGTCTTATATTGGCGATATAAATATGTCGTTAAGGATCGCCAATAACCAACAAATGGGAGGTGGACTACGAGGATTCAATGAGGTTATAATGAGTCACCCTCGTGAGACCGATTCGAAGGTAGAGTGCATCTATGAGTAACGAGTCTATGCACCACAATTCCTATGAATACTACTTCAATTCAAGAGAAAAGAGCTAAAATACTCAAAAAAAGTATTGCAAACCTAAAGGACAATATAAACAATGATACTTGCTTGAATCGAAGTTGACTACTAGAGAGATATCATAAGAAGGCCCCCAAAGGAACTTGATCCTCGCAAAGATAAGCGTAGAGAAAGAGTCGACCGGCCGACACTTCCTCCAAACTCTTCTGTTGAATGCTAGCTCTTGATCCTTTCTAGGGTGATTATGGTGAAGGCTCAGGAGGATGAGGATGCTCTAAGGAGGGGGGGGGACAGGGTATAGGGTTGTATTTATAGGGCACAACGTCAATTTGGGACCCTCATATCAAACCCACATTGAATAATGGCATAGATGCAATATTTAAGGCGGCGGAGAACCGACATTCGAAGGAGCGGCTGATCGGTTGGACCCATAGGTCAACAGCCTATGCCTTTGGGCGGGCGGCCCCACCTATCAGAGATAGGGGTGTGCTGTGACATGAAGTCCACTCATGATCCTCTAGAACCTTCTGGTGTTGGTGCTCATTAGGAATATGCTTTTTATATGACGCGTGGGGTCCTCGTTTACTCTTTTTCTGTTTAATCCCTGCAAATACACAGATTGACCAAAACTCATGGAAATTGTTAGTTTAAGCCCTAGTTCTATGTTGGTGATTATTTTTATGCATTTCTTTCAAGTTATATTGACGGTTTATGATGAACGTTAACTGTCATCAACAGGTTGTAGCTCGGTCGACTCCTCCCTAAACGACAAGACAAGGCCCATCCACACTATGTAGTGGACTCATGCACCTGGTGCAAAGACCATAAAGTAGAACCCAAACTGACTTATACACCTACCCTCCTTGTAGTTTAACGGGATGGAGGACTCCTATAGATGGGGGAATGAATTCCCAAGAGACGAACTAGATAATCTTAGGTAGAGAAGGCTGATTTCTTACTCACTGAGGAAGAACACCAACAAGAACTAGGAAGCACTGAGCGATCATCTACCAAACTCTCTCGTTTTCTACAGTTTTTTAGTGTTTGAGCCATCAGAGACCTACACATCAACTTTTGATGAACAACCATGATGCTCGTCGTGTTACGAACACACAATAGGTTGCATAGGCTCAACATTCCTACATACAATATTTTGGAGAGGCCCCAACCATTAACACATGTAGGCACAATAGGGCAGCACCTCTTTTAAGAGCAACTCCATCAGGACCCGTACTTGAGCCCTCAAAACTAATGTGGCACCACCAAATTGTTTTGATGGTAAGCATAGGATCAATCTGATGCTCACAGAAAAAATGTAACGACCGGTAATGGCTAGTTTTGGATGTTGTGGCTATACATACTCTCATTGCTTGATCATTTGAGGGGTGCTACGACTAAGGGAAGTGTGAGAAGAGGCTCATCCATTTCTGTTCTAGCCACCAAAAGTGATTAGAAAAATATTAGGTGATTAGTGTAAATGCTTTTGCAAATTCTTAGGCTAGTTAGAACACCTCTAATGCACTTGCTTTAGGTTTTCATGTGTTTAGTGAGGTTTGCATACCTCTTACCGCTCGGTGCTTGCGTGCACGATTGTTGTACATTGAAGGGCTTAAATCTTGCAAGACCGCATCTATCACATTTGTGGTGTGGCCTCCATGAGTAATAGAGGTAACTAACTAGGGCCACGACGACTTAGAAAGATCGATTGTGAAGATTGTGGGAAATGGTTTAGAAGAGTCCATCTTGGAGACCCAATTGCATGTGTAGGCCTAGGGGCTATCTATGGAGTTACTCGACCATTACCTTGGCCTTGTGAGGGGCTCCAACCAGGCCTTGGAGAAGCTAGGAGCTTCTCAATAACTTGGCAAAAAATACTTGCCCGAGTCAACGATAGGACCACTTTCTAGCTTCCAAATTTATTTTACGTACTTTACACTCTTAGCTTAGTTTGATAGGGTAGTGATAGGATTGATAGGTTGCATAAATCTTTTACAAGTACAGATAGGAACACACCAAGCAAAACCTTTACTTGCACATCTAGATAGTTTATTTATTACATACTCCCTCCATACCCAAAAAGTTTGTCGTTTAGGGCAAATGACATGGTCTCCAAAACACAACTTTTGACCTCTTGTTATTATAAAAGTATTTATCGGAGAGTGATATATGTATATTTTTATGAAAGTATTTTTCAAGACAAATCTATTCATATAGGTTTTACATTTGCAAACTCAACAACATAGAAGTTATTGATGATTTATATTTCCAATGTTTGACCCAAATTTTGTCCTAAATGACAAGCTTTTTGGGTATGGAGGGAGTATATTTCGACTAGATAGAAATTAGACATCTATTAAATATATTTCAACTACATAGAAATTATAGACATCGTAGTTTTAAAAATAGTTCTTAAGTTACCTAATTCACACCCCCACCCCCTTATAGGCGATATGGTCCCTTCACTATCAATGTGATGGTCTAACTCAATTGTAAGCTATCAATGTGGTGCCTAATTCAGTGATCAAGCACTCAATATGATTTATGAATCGTTTGACCCACATACCGAGGATAACCGCATCTGATATCACCTTTCACAACATCGACAATCACATGAACAAAAGCAGGATTGGAGGAATCGAGAAGGTGATAACTTGGGTTGGAGGAAAGGTTCCTCAATCCAATTTCTCTATTTCTTACAATGACTAACTCGTCTCATGCAACTCCACATGCCGACTACATGCCGACTTATACCACACTCAGCACTTTAACTTGTCTCATTCAACTCCATATGCTGACTTATACCACACTCAGCACACACGCTGCCCCTCTGTAGCCCACATCGACCAAGATCAATACAGATTCCACGTTCAGATCAGCTAAACTCTTCCATCATTGCAGCCGTGCCCTGTCCGGCTGTCACGCCTTTAGCACCTCCATCTTGGGCCACAGCTGACATTTTAAGAAGGCTAATCGTCAAACCTCACCTTTCAGTTACAGGTTGCCTCCATACAATCGAAATCTGATTCTCATCACAGATGGCCAAAACTGGACAAATAAAGAATCTACCCTTTTTTTCACTCCCAAAACCGGCCTCAGCAGTCCGGACCCAATCAATGCTTTGCGGTTCCAAACTGTAAATCCAAAACGATGAGCTATGATACACTAATGGGTTCTAGTTCCACTATACAACAAAATTACACTTTCCATGATGAGTCAGTGTCTGTGTGAGTGCTTGCGACTCCTTCTAGAGCTAATGTCACCCCTTACCATATTTCTTCTCTCAATAATTCTGGAAATGAAACATATATAACCAATGATCGCCATGGCATACAGGGCCCTATAAGGTGCCAATGCCATGGAGCTGACAAAGGAATAATAGCCACCCACGAGGTAGAGGAAACTCAGACCAACTTCACGGCCTCTCCTTCCGGGTAGCTTGAAAAACATGCAGCAGCTGACATTTGGTTGGGATCCAAAAGTCCATGCAGTATAACACCAACACAAATAGCAGAATCGATGAACCAGGGAAAATTCTGTCCCATACCAATTCTCTGCACACAAAGGAACAGATTGGAAGCATCACTGATTATGACAAACAAGAACAAAAACGGGAAACTTAGGAATTTGCCTAATGATGTCTAGTAGGTACGGAAAATGACCAACCTGTAGCCATGCAACAAGTGAAGGCACAAACATGAGTGTGCTTAGAAGATGCAAGATCATTATACCATGCCGATAATCAAACAGTTCTAGTTGACTGTCGGTAAAGCTTTTAGAGGCTGTTGGGCTATCGTCCATTGGCAGAAGTTGCTGAAGGCCATCTGATTTACTTTTGGATAGCAGAACTGGACCATCGCCCATCTTGGACTTGTACAGGTCCTTTTTCTGAGTGATGCTACGAAAAGAAGCTGCTAAGAAACTGTCACAAGACAAGTATTTCGATTTAGATATTGAATCACAGCAACAAAAAAAGTAGTATTGCAGTTTAGATATTGAATTACAGCAATAAATGAATTAAAATATACATGGTGGCAGCAATAACATCATACTAAGACACAGTAGATCTCAAAAGCAAATATGAAACATATGTTTGCATATTAGTCTGTAAAGAAATCAAGCACATAACTACAGGGATATTTATTGGAGATAAAAACATAAAAAGTATAGTCATAATTCAAAAATATTTCAGCAATTGAAACATGTCAAAATTAACCTTAAAAAGTTAGAAACAAACCTGCATAGATTTGAATGAGCATGGAAAGCATGAGAGATAAGTAGCAGACCAAGGCCAATAGCTGGATGAACTAAACAGACGAGTGGTAATGTAACAACTGCTACAATTATATTTGGATTGTTCCTAAGCACCTGCACAATCTTTTCCAAAAGGACATTAGTTAGTACTTGAATATAAGGGAATGCAAGAAAAAGAACGACAAATAAGCAGATCTCCATATACTCTAAAAGGATATTTACCTTCAGTGACTGAAATGAGAAGGACAAACTGAGGAATTGCCGAAGAAATGCTGATTGAACACCATTCCCCATGACTGCCATCTGTAAATCATTGTTGCAAGATCAAGAAAAGAAAATGATGTATGATTTATGGTGAGATCAGAATTCATACAATCACTTATAAAGTCACACTGGACAAGGAATAAGTTGGAAATGTAATGAACAGGTAGAAGATGGTTTAACATAGTAATAACAAGTAAAACAATTTGTAGATCACTAGAAATGAAATATTCAACAAAGATAATTGTTCTAATTTGCAATAGAATAGAAGATGGGTAATTCTGAAATCTAACTGGCACATCTTCCTTATAGATATTCTTAAGAAAATACTGTCGAATAGCATTATCATTCAAAAAAATAATGTTCCTAATGAAAATTATCTACTTATATGAGAACCAAGGAGCTCCAATAAAGGGCGTACCCAGTGCAGAGAGCTCCCACTCTGTGCGGGGTCAGTGGCAAGCCTTACCTCGCCCGTGCAATGCGAGGAGACCGCAACTCGAACCCAGGACCTTCCGGTCACAGGCGGTAAGAGTCTACCGCTTGCACCAGGTCCGCCCTTCAAAGAGCTCCAATCAAATGGAAAATCACTATCCCAAGACAGTTAGCAATTTCAAGACTAAGCTCATGCAACCAGTAAAGATCCCAAGTAGTATCAACATATTTAAGAAAAAGAAAGAGCAAATACTAAGGAAAAAATACAAAAGTGTATACTAACCGCCTTTTAATGAAGACATGTAGAATGGCAACCACATACAGAAACAATTTTGAACTTAGTATCAACAAAATTGTGAAACCATTAGCAACTATGTAGCAGATCATAGTAACCAATAAGAAGGTCCCAAGAGGTGGTTTTTGCTCCGTCGTGAAAATTAAAAAGGCAAAAAATACAAGTATTGGCATGAAGCAAAGAAACGTGAATGCCTTTGGGAGTCCAAGATTAGAATCTATCGCTGACAAAATGGATGGCACCAAAGAATCACATTCCCATGCTGATGTCTGTCGATCATGCCAAAAAACATTATGGCCACCATGAAACCAAGAATCTGCAATTGAACAGGTTAAGTTTTTTAAAAATATCACAAAACATTGCTGATCTGTAGTTAAATGTACAATTATGAGGTAACAAAATGAGAATAATATCCAAATATCCATTAAGACAGTATTATCAAAGACGCTGCAAAGATCTGCAAATAATATAGCAAGGAAAAACAGATATCTCATAAGACTTCAAAATGTACAGAAGATACAGGCTGGTAAAGTGAGCAAACCAGAGCCCAGAAAACATGGAGGTCTTAGTTTTTTTTTGAGGTGTGTGTGGGGGGTGAGGTGCTGTGTATTAATGCAAAAGAATGCTGAAATTAAAAAAAAACTATGATTTTTAACTCCATTAAACAGCTAATCAAAACATATCAAAATTAGTAGGCAAGTTTTTATTTAAAATTATAATGCAGCAACAACAGGGGCTTCATTGACCACTGGGATTGATAGATAGTCCTTGGACAGATTTTTTGAAGCGAAGTCAGAGTAAGCCATAACCACCAACAATGTGGGAGCAAGATCAAACACAACTTCATGGTTATCAGTGAATCAAACAAATCGAGGTGCCTCAGTAAACTGTTTCGTAACTCAGGGTTTGCAAGTCGTTGCTACAGTATATAAAGTTGAGCCTACATATATCATTATCTAATTTAAGCAAACAATAAACAAAAGTTCACTGATCCTGTCTTCTCAACCAGACTTCAAAACCTCTGTCCATAAAAGAATGCAATTATGGGATCCGTGCCTGTCACACGTCGGGCACAGAGGAGCCCAGCGGCCCCTATAGCTGGCCGCACGGCCCAAGAAAGAGAGGGCACATGCGCGCCCCGGAAGGGGGCGGCAACCCTACTGCCCACGGTCGTCATCCTCGTCAACAAGCTATCTTAGGCAATAGGTATTTGGGAAATAAAATAGAAGGAAAGGATAGATAAGGAAATAGAATAGGAGATTGCTTTAGATGCAAGTCTGCTCGAGACTATAAATATAGAGCCATTGTATCTGTTATGACCAAGAAGGTGTACCAGCGCAAAGGGGAAGCCTAGTGGCTGAGTCCCAGCGCCTAGATAGGGAGGCTGTTAGCCTGATCTTGTCATCGGCAATTATCCAGAGACCAAGAAGTTAGGAGATTGGTTTGGAGTTTGTTAGAGATTGGTTTGGGAGTTTGTTAGAGTCAGAGTCGGTTTTGTAAAGGACTATAAGAGTCCATCTTGATTAATGAGAAGATCAGCCTGGGATTGTGACTTATAGTCACCCTTGGGCACCTGTTCATCGTCCTGTTGTTGCCATCCGCGAATACGGTCGCCGATCACGACTCAACCTGTTGTCATCTCCAGCAAACCCGCATCCCCTTCTCACCAACCTACTTCCTAAGATCTAAAGCCCGGCGTCGTAACAATCTGGTATCAAAGCCAATGTCTGTCCCACCACCAACCACTGCGATTCCGGCCGTCCCAATCGCCCCCACCACCACCCTCCGCCACCACCTCTGCCATCACCACAGATGCCATTGCCGTCACCACCTCCGCTCTCGCCACCACCCAGCGCCACTCATCCCCACCCTCCAAACAGATTTCACCAACGCCGACCTCGCCACCGCTGTCAATGGACTTGGCACGATGATGGGCGCCTTGCATCGCCGATTAAGCTGAGCTCGCTCCGCGTGTCGTATATCTGAAACCAGCGTGGCCAACCTCTTCGCCCAGACTGGCGTGCCTAGCTCGTCCGGTTTCGGCGGCTTCCCCCGGCTTCCAGCGCCGGAGCGGCCGGTGTTCCCGACGTTCGTCCCACCCGCCTCGACGCAGCCACTACTGTCGTTCACGTCCCAGACACCGCCGACCTCCCTGGCATCCAGCCAGCCGCCGGCGACGTCGGCCGGCCATGGGGTGCCTATCACGCAGATCAACTTCCCCAGGTCGCCCTTGCGGGTGCCCATGAAGGCGGAGATCTTGCAAGGGGGGCGCCAGCCGCCGCCACCACAGGACCATCGCTCCCGGACGTTCTCCGAGGGTCGCCCATCGATCCGGCGTCCCATCGTTCAGCTACCACAAGCTGACCTTCCCTCCTACGACGGGGTCAAGGATCCGCTTGGATGGCTGCGCCAAGTGCGAGCACAGTTTTTTCGAGGGCAGCAGACGCGCCACGCAGATTGGGTGTGGCTCGCGTCATTCCACATGACCGGCCGCGTATTAGAGTACATTTGGTAGATAACCTGCTGCTAGCCTTCTACCATTCACTACTGGCTGCAAGAGCAAGACTAGCAGTCTAAGTCTTCTACTGGCTGCAAAATATTGCATAGCAACTTCCTAGCAAATAGACTTAGACTAAAGACTTGACTGCTACAGCAGTCAAAGGTCTTCTCCTTTTAATTTCTAGGAAAGCCACTATGGCTGGTTTACCTCCCAAGTCTTGTACTCTTATATATACTGGCTGAGGCCTCAATGCAATATGATCCATTAGTTGCACCAATTCTATTCATTTTACATGGTATCTTCGATCGCCTCGACGCGTCGCCGTCTTCGTCCTTGGCGTCTTCCTCGTTGCGCCACCATCCTCAAGGCGCATCCTCGTGCGCCCATGGCTTCATGAGCGGCTCCCTCGTCTTCGGCAACCTCAACAGCTTCATCAACCACGGCTACCCCTCACGCGGCGGTACGTGACCACCCAACCACGGCTATTCACCCTTCTACTTTCGGCTTCATCGACATCGGCACAAAGGGCTATCATCCGCATGAGTTACTCGTCGCTCAATCCGTTGGCTTTTGCCCGTCGGCTTCTTCTTCAGTCTCACCGTCTGTGGTGCTCCCGTTGTGACTGCGGGGGGATATTAGAGTACATTTGGTAGATAACCTGCTGCTAGCCTTCTACCATTCACTCTTGGCTACAAGAGCAAGACTAGCAGTCTAAGTCTTCTACTGGCTGCAAGATATTGCATAGCAACTTCCTAGCAAGTAGACTTAGACTAAAGAAGGTCTTCTCCTTGTAATTTCTAGGAAAGCCACTATGGCTGGTTTACCTCCCAAGTCTTGTACTCTTATATATACTAGCCGAGGCCTCAATGCAATATGATCCATTAGTTGCACCAATTCTATTCATTTTACACCGCGCCCAATTGTGGTACTTCAACCTCGAACGCGACAACGGGCGGCCGTCGTGGGAGGACTTCCGTTGCCGGTGCCATGAGCGCTTCGGCCCTCCGCTTAGCACCAACCACCTCGCTGACTTGGTGAGGCTGCCGTTCGCATCGAACGTCGAGGCGTACCTGGATGCTTTCCAAGCCCGCCTTGCACGACATGCGGGCACCGTCGCGGACCAGCGATTCGCTTATTCACGGGCGCCCGCTGAACACATTCGGGCGGATGTTGAGCTTCACGATCCGCGCGACCTACACGGGCCATGCGTCGCTCGCGCGTGCGAGCCGAACGCGAGCTCTTCCGCTAGCCTGCGCGCGCCCGACGCGTTAACGCGCCGTTCCGGCCCGGCGGCATCGGGCGGCGCCTCGGCGGCGGGCTCGACACCCGCGGCTTCCCGTGCGGCCGTTCAAGTACTTGACGCCCGAGGGAGATGGCGGGCGCCACCTCGGCGGGCGGGCTCGACACCGGCGGCTTCCGGTGCGGCCGTTCAAGTACTTGACGCCGAGGAGATGGCGAGCGCCCGCAAGCGGGGGTTATGCTACAACTATGATGAAACGTATGTCCGGGGCCATAAGTGCTCCCTTTTGTTCTTCTTGGAGGCGGCCGACTACATTGTCGAGGGCGGAGGACTCCGAGACACAGCACCACCACGCTGCACCCTCTTCGACCGGGAAAACCCCTAATTTCGCTCACTGCGATCACGATCAGTCGGATGGAGGAACCATGTAGCTGCGTGTCATCTGCGGCCAAGATGAATTCTCGGCCGCCTTGGATTCAAGGTCTACCCACAACTTCACCGCCGAGCCTGACTCGACACGCGTGGCATCCCGCTCACCGCGGCTCGGAGCGCACGTCTTGGTCGCCATGCCTGACTGCGTGGCCTACGGCGGCGGCCCGCGGTATCTTTGCCAGACGGGGGGAGACGTTCTCCTTCGACCGCTTCTCTATCCCCCTCGAGGCGTATGACATGGTCCTTGGGGTGGCCCGGTTGCGCACCTTGGGGCCTATCCTCCGGAACCGACAACCTCACCATGACATTCCACCCGCGAAGGCCGCCACCGTCGATTTCAAGGAGCTGGGGCGCGCTCGGAGCGCGCTGCGCTAGCACACCCTCACCAAACCGGGGTCAGCGCGCCCTCCTCAGAGCGGCCGGCCGAGATCCTACCGACTTGTTCGAGGGCGCCGAGGTGGTCGCCCGCCGTCGCGCGGCGTGTGACCACCGCATCCATCTCAAGGTGGGCACGGACCCGATGGCGATTCGACCATATCGCTACCCGCAGCTTCAGAAAGATGAATTGGAACGCCAATGTGAGGAGATGCTGCACCAGGGCACCATCCACTCCAGCACCTCCCCTTTTCGACCCCTGTGCTGCTGGTGAAGAAACAAGACGCCAGGCTTCTTCAGGCGCAGGAGCACGCCAGGAGGTTCTATGACGCCAAGCACCAGCCCCTGGAGTTTGCGGTGGGCAACTGGGTGCTTCTCCGGCTGCTGCGTCACACCCAGCCAGTCGCTACGGGCAGCAAGGGCAAGCTCGGGCCCAAGTATGCCAGTCCCTTCCTGGTGCTAGAGCGCATTGAGGAGGTCGCCTATCGTCTTTAGCTGCCCGAGAGCGCCCGCATCCATGATGTGTTCCATGTTGGGGTGCTCAAGCCATTCCGGGGTCCTCCTCCGGCCGCCGCGCCAGCTCTGCAACCACTACGCCACGGCCGACCGCTCCTGCAACCCTCGCGTGTTGTGCGTCTTTGCGCGCCTCGCGTCTCCGCCTTGGCGAGTGGCACGTTCCGTCTAGTGGGTTGGACTTCTTGTTCTTTGAGGCTACCCGGGAGCTGGCCACTTCCTTCCGAGAAGCGTATCCAGCATTTCAGCTCGATGACGAGCTGTTCCCGGAGGACGGGAGAGATGTTATGACCAAGAAGGTGTACCAGCGCAAGGAGAAGCCTAGTGGCTGAGTCCTGGCGCCTAGATAGGGGAGGCTGTTAGCCTGATCTTGTCATCGGCAATTATCCAGAGTCCTAGAAGTTAGGAGATTGGTTTGGAGTTTGTTAGAGATTGGTTTGGGAGTTTGTTAGAGTCAAAGTCGGTTTTGTAAAGGACTATCAGAGTCCATCTTGATTAATGAGAAGATCAGCCTGGGATTGTGACTTATAGTCACCCTTGGGCGCCTGGCGCTCCTGTTCATCGTCCTGCTGTTGCCGTCCGCGAACACGGTCGCCGATCATGACTCCAACCCGTCGTCGTCTCCAGCAAACCCGCATCCCCTTCTCACCTCCCTACTTCCTAAGATCTAAAGCCCGACGTTGTAACAGTATCTATTTTGGATTAAGCAAGAATCATTAGGGTTTATCCCTCATCTCTCTCCCTCTCCTTCCTCTCCCCCCTTCCTCTCCTCTACAGCTCTCTCCCTCTCCTTCCTCTCCACTAAAGCAAGCGCCCGAGTCAGCAATCCACTCAGCGCTAGTCGGCGGTGTCAGCCCCATGGTGCTAAAGGAATGTGCTAGAGCGGTCGGATCCCACCCCCTAGGCCAGGTCGAAGGTTGGGCGGGGCCGGCGGAGTGGATCCCGGAGGCCGCGCGAGGAGGGGACCTGAGAACATGGCGGTGGACCGGGTGGAGGCCGAGCACCCCCCCCCCCCCGGGAACCACATGGAGATGCGTCCCGACCATGGGTTGTTGAAGGAGGGCCAGGGCGCACCACTAGGGACGAGGAGTGGAGCGAGAGGTGGAGTGGGTCGCCACGACCACCCCGCCGCGACCCACCACCCCCCCCCTCGGCTCGGGGGAGTGGCAAGGAAGGAGTTGGCGGGAGAAGGCGGGGTGTAGCGACGGCGGCGGAGTGGAGGAAGAGGTAGACGAAGACGACGAAGAGCGGTCACGGGCCCCATGGTGAGCTCCTCCAAAGCGAGGTCGTCCGGACTGCGGGGAAGGTGGGGGGAAGGGCTTCGACGCATGATCCAGGTCCTCGGGTCTTGTGGCTTGGTGTTGAGACCTGCGGGACATTGAGCACCAAGACTCGATCGAGCATCGGATACCCGAGGTCATGGAGAGCATCGGCCTTGCTCTTCATCTGCTGGCGTGGCGTTTTCCAACGGAGAGGGGTCCCCCGCTCGAAGGTGCGGAAGTCGGCGTCGAGGCTGGATAGCCCGGCCTCGGTGTGTTGCCGAACGCCCTCGAGTGCCCCGACCCGGGCGTGGCGCGCGGTGGCACCGTGAGCCGGGACGATGTCCTCTAGATCGAGATGGTCCCAACGATCCGGGACATGGCGATGTTGTCAAGCGCCGCTGCCTGCCGTGTCAGCGCCGCGAATCGGCGTGTTGAGGAGGACGTGGTCGTCGAGGGCGTAGCGGCGGAGGGTGAGGATCATCGTCGCGCCAACAAGCGTATGTAGTGGGCCGTAGAGTCAAACACGGCCCGGTGACCGGGTTCTTGATGTGAGACCCCGGCGGCACGGAGGTGGAGGTAGGCGACCATGGGGTCGGTGGTCGGTGTGGTCGGGCCGGGAGCCCGCGTCGGTGCGAGGACGCCGGCGGTAGGAAGAGGTGGCGCCATGCTCGTGTGAGACAGGTGGGTGGCCGGAGGAGCCGAGCATGAAGTGCTCCGCCTCGGCGACGAACGAGCGTCGGCGGCGGTGCGCTCAAGCTCCCATGCGATGGCAACCACGCGAACCCGCTCTGGGCCGCGCGGCCTCGGTCTCGGCGGGGAGGGCCGCGGCGGCCGAGTCGGCCCCCCCCGCCGGCGGGGCCCTTCCCCCTGGGAATGGCCACCGCCAGGGCCGCCCCCGAGGGGCATCCCCGCCGTAGGGGCGGGGAGGCGCTCCCAAGCAGGAAGTAGCGGGAGGTGGGGGGCGCCGGGAGGTGCTCCCGGGCCAGGAGGCGGGAGGAGGATCACCGGCGCCGCGCCGCCCCCGCCTGCACACTCGCGCCCGCGTCGACAACGGCTGCGCTGCGGCGGCTGGCGGCGGCATGGTCGCCGGGGGAGGTCTTGCCGTGGCGGCGGGAGGAGGTGGCCGTCGGCGGCGAGAGGCCCGCGTGGCTGCGCGCGCGATGCCCGACGGCGGCCCCCAAGCGCGCGCACCGGACCGCGGCGAAGCCCGCGACCCGCGGCCGGCCGCGTGGCCAGAGGAGGATAGGTGAGGGGAAGGAGGAGAGGGGAGGAGGTGGCGCTGCAGCCGGGCTGGCGCGGCGACCGGCCGGCCACCATGGTGGGTAGCGGCAAATGGGAAGAGAGATGGGGAGAGAGGATCTCGGTGATACCATTGGGCCGCCGCCCTTCCGCCGCACGCCGGTCTTTAGTCGTGGGTGGTGGTTGTGGTAACCCCCCGCCACCGCCCGGCTTAATTGGTGACCACCTTGCGGCGACGGGCGGCGAGGGCGCCGTGCTCGGCGACCGCCTCTGGCTGGCCGGGTACCATGTTAGGAAAAATATCCATTGTGTATTCCTCCAAACCCTAGGCAATTGGGCAATATAGTTGTTGTACATAGGCCTCTAATGGGCCTTCAACTCATATACACTAACAGGATGCACCAATGGAAAACTAGGAGACCTTCACACAAGGCCTCCTACACTACTTTGGGCCTCCCATCGACCATGACAATACGGGGAATTTCGTCCGACCAAGCCAGGATGGCTCCCGACGCAACTACATCAGCAACTTCACCGCCTACGTCAATCGCGTCAGCATCACCAGCGATCTTCCCCAAGTCCACCTTTTCGGACTTAGTGAGGAACTTCGCGACGCGGTGCAGCAACTCTTCCAACTACGGCACCGACAACTACATTGCCAACTCCTCCAACCCGAGCAATGCAGATGCTATATCTTCAACAACCTATCTAACTCGGACACGCCGACATTCGACTTCGTCGGCTCCATCACTCTCAACAACAACCGCGACCTACAAATCATCAACAACACCATCAAGCTCCACTTCACCGGGGCATCATCCACTACAACAACACGTATTATGTTCATGTAGCCTCACCTCTACTCCAGGACCTGCTATAGCTTTGGGGAGTATCACTGCATTACTTCGTAGTGGGGCTTCATACCCCGTCTTCGACACTGTTGACCCCTGTTTCGCTAGGCACTAGGCGGATTTTCCTCGGCGACCCACTGCCTAGAGCCTAGTCGGGAGTACTCGTGTTATGTACACAGTTGGGCTGGGGGAATTGAGAGAGATGGTCGAGGGCTGATGCTGCTACAGTACCCGCGTGCTACAGTGTCACGGGTACTGTTCACGTGGTGAGGGCTGGCAGGAGACCAGCGGCTAGGGTTTGGGGCGCTGGGAACGCCGGCCGCGGGGCTCTGCCCACGGCCAGCCAGAGGGAAGGGATTTCCTTCTTAATCTCTTGCTTGCCTTAGATTGATACATGTCCTCTAATCATTATATAGAGAGGGTTGACTTGGCCCCTAAGCAAGCTACTAATTAACCCTAATGGGCTAGGGCCCAATAGGCCCTTGACGCCTCTAACAACTCGTGCCTAGCCGCCGCTAGGCGTTTCGTAGATATACTAATATACATATATTATCTTCTAAAAGAAAAAATAAAGAGCTGAATAGTGGGCTGAGATAGATAGAAAGGCTGATTTAGGGAGATAGAAAGGCCCAAGAGGCAGAGAAATAGGAAGTCCCAAGAGGCAACCAGCCCAGCCCATCTCCCCACACCAAACTCCCCAAACCCTATCTGGTCGGTCTCCATCTCTCCCAGCCTTATCCTCGACGCCGCTTCTTCGTACGCGCCTGTTGCTTCTTAAATGCCGCTCGCGCGCGCCCTCGCCCACCTTCCGCACCTCCCGGTGGAGCTCCTCCTTCCCACCGGCGACCGCCCGTGCGTCGTCCAGCGGCTCCTCCTCCCCACCGGTGAACTCCGCGGACGGCGCTCCTCCACCGGCACCGGCGCCACCCGGCGAGCTGCGCCCGCCTAGGGGTCCGACTACCCCCTAGGCACCACGGCGACCGCCTAGCGCCTAGTCGCGCGGAATCCCGCCCGGGCGGCGCCTGGCGGAACAGGGTTGTTGGCGCAATCCTTCCTCGCCCGATCTTGCTATTGGAGGAGATGCCACGTCTCTTTCCCGCCATCAAAGACGGTGGTCCTCTTCGACAACAACGGCCACCAATTCCTCAACATCGACAACGTCAACATTGGTTTCCTACAACATGCCCTTTTAGCGGGGCGCGGGCAAGCACGACTAGCCTTGGGAGAAGGCCCTCATGACTACTACATGTCTAGCTAGCTTGGCTCCTTCATGTTCTACTTCATCTTCGACAATATCAACATCGAGGGGTCAACGAGGGGAGACATTGGGACATCTATGCCTCCGGCTCGTCAAGATGACTATCGTGCCATCAATACACGCCAACGTCTCATTCGCTTTGGTAAGTTAGTTTGACCGGAGGAAGGGGGTGTCACACATCGGCACGAGAGGGGTCCGGCCGGGCCCTATAGCTAACCGCACGGCCCAAGAGGGGCGCGTCTTGCGCCAAGGAAGGGGCGGCAACCCTCTTGCCCGTCGTCGTCATCCTCGTCAACAAGTAATCTTAGGAAATAGGTATTTAGGAAATAAAATACATAGAAGGATAGATAAGGAAATAGAATAGGAGATCGCGCTTTAGATGCAAGTTTGCTTTCGAGACTATAAATATAGAGAAATTGTATCTATTTTGGATTAAGCAAGAATCATTAGGGTTTATCCCGTATCTCCCCTCTCCCTCCCTCAAGCAACCGCCACCACCATCTCCACCATAACCGCCCCCCCGTCCCTCAGCCCACTGGCATGCTTGTTACAGTGCTGGTCAAACTAGATCAAGTTTGACCAAGTTTATAGTAAATAGTATTAATATTTATGTCTCCAAATAAATTTATTATATATTCTACAACTAATCTAATGGTACTTATTTTGTATCATGAATGTTAGTATTTTTTATATAAATTTAGTCAAAGTTCAAACTGTTTGACTTCTCGAAAAATCAATAATTTCGTTCTTTTGTGGACAGAGGGAGTAGCTTTTAACAATCAATGTGATCTAACAAACAGGACTGATCATCGGTATATGAATATAATTCAGGAAAAAGGGTAACAGCATGATGTCATGCATGGATCAAAGTACCATAGGCACAACAAGATTACCTCTGATGAGTACAATAAAAAGAATCTGCTTGCCGCATCACTTAGTGAAGCACGAGAAGTGACTTTGTATGAGCAGTGTGGGTCAGCCTACAATATCAAGACGCTTACAATTGAGAAATCATTCCTTTTTATCTCTTAATATGCATAAGAAAATTAGCTCCATGACAAATGAAAATGCATAATACAAAAATTGATATCCCAAACATCTGATTTGTGAGACTGCAAATTTCATATAGGATAGAAGCTGATACTAACATTATAAACTCTGGCAGTCAAAATTAATTAAGGGGCGCCCAGTTTTACTCTCAAGTCTTGAAGCACTCGAACTGTGATGATAGAATTGAATCTTGAGAAACAGATTGTTGCCAAGAAAAAGTTTGCAAAATAGTCAACCCCTCAAAGGCAACAGGTTCTGACATCCAAATTATATGTTTAAGAGATGGGTAACAGCAAAAAGGCCTCTAGCTGAGTTGGTTAAGTGGCTTTCGTATGGGTTCGACTCCCTGTGGGAGCAAATTTTTAGACTTGGGTTAAAAAATCCCCACATTTGTCCCACGCCAAAGCACAGGTCTAAGGTCCGACCCCGGTCATGGTCGTTCTCCCATGGGCAGTACTGATGAACCATGATCTTACTGGTTTGAACTGGTTGGAACTAGCAATGGAGGCCAGTGCAAGAGCGAGTAAGGAGGGCAGCAGATAGGCAGTATATTTGCCTCCCTCCCTCCTCCTTTATATATATAATAATAGAAGCCTCCTATACCCTTTGGAACTCAATCAGAACGAGATCAAGGACCATAGCCCATCTCTTCCACCTCTAAATTGGGCGCCAACCTGCCCTTGTGCTCCGCTAACCCAACGTCACCATCAACCTCCTGGCCTCTCCCAAACTCTGGTAATCTATACACATAGCATAGTGCCGCATAGTAGAACCTGATGGTGCCATACAATAATCTGAATTTTTTCAGTGCCAGTTTCCATACCCACACAACAACATAGAAAAATAACCTTACCAGGATCAGTACTGTAGTTTTGTCAGTCCCTTCAGGTGAATCCCAAAAGGCAGGTGATGAATCAACCACTATAGTCTCTGAGTATATATTTGGAATCATGTGTATGCCAGATACAGAATCCCATGCCAAGGCAACAGGCGGAAAGCACCGCAATTTACATAGGTCTGCGATACAAACACAACATACAAAAGGCTATTGAGGTAGGACCAAGGTAGAGAGCATTACATGCTATCCTGTCAGTCATCTACTAATTGTTGATATCACTCCACATAATAGTATAGAAATTTACATTTGCTGTTAGTAGTTATTATTATCCCAATGTTAACAAAAAGGTTAGGACACTAGAAAAACTTATGCTGCTCACAAAAATAAATATTTACAGAGCACAAGAGAAGTAGCGCTCACTATTTCCCTCAGCTTCCATTTGATCACCAGCATTTTTTATTCCACATCCAGCA
Source organism: Hyparrhenia diplandra (assembly GCA_015847255.1). Classification (NCBI taxonomy): domain Eukaryota; kingdom Viridiplantae; phylum Streptophyta; class Magnoliopsida; order Poales; family Poaceae; genus Hyparrhenia; species Hyparrhenia diplandra. The sequence continues at coordinate 14,753 of JADLZK010011530.1, read as the reverse complement.
GTTTTTAGTGTTAAAGTTACTGGTAGAGGGCCAAGGCTTGCAGAAAATGATAAGTTTTGAGCCAATGGGTGATCCTCCGACAGAAATATTTCCTAAGATCAAGAATTATAAGATTCAAATAATACTATAATATAATAATATAGATTTCAATAATTACTAGATACTAACTTTCGGACAAAACTGGAGCGGATGATTGTGCCAATAGAAAATTCACTTGCCCCTTCCTCAGGATTAAAGAACTGCCCCACTGCCATAGAGGCTGCTGGGGGAGGCCTACCTGAAATTGTCTGGATGCCAAAGTTTAGAACAAGCAGTTTCATTAAACATTCCATCAGTGGTTCATAACATTCATGATTCATTTTCCATTTTCCACTGGTACAAATTAATAATGTTATACACTGAGTGTACCAAAAGATGCCAGGTGGGATTGGCATGTGAATTAAATTTGAGGTTACCTATACAGTTAAGAAACATCAGAAAACCTAATTACAGAACTGTTTATCCGTCAATGTCATGAGAATCCAGGCCATTTAAGTATTAACAGAACAAACCAGCCTTTTGGCACATAAAAAAAGTATATGTATACTTTTTCTGCATGTCCTACTTTTATCTTAGTTTATTTAGCACCTGAGCACACATTTTTATGTGAATGAGAGTGGCGAAGTCATATTGAAGCACTGTCATGTTCCATCATCTCAATGTGTTGTAATTAAGGTGCAACTTATATTCATTCATTGCATTTCCTCAGTAGAAGCCGCAAGATTTCAATAAAGGAATTAATGTGGACATAGGATTCTCCAAAAAAATTACTAGCAAACATATAAGACATTTAATTGTAAAAGAAATATTATAGTGCAAGACAGGAATGGCACAAGAGAATACCGGTCGAGGTGCTACTGATATAGTCATAAAGCTGAAACCACTCATTTCTTCTGGACTCAATAGAAGAAATGCGGAAGGAGGTGGTTGCTCAGTTTGACTCCCAGGTTCAACCTAGTAAAAAAAAGTTCAAATGATTATGGAGGTTTTCAAAATTGTGAGCAAATTTTGTTTGACATGATAACATCATATGGATCATGATCCTATCAAGTTTTAAAAATTGTACATGTTTTACAAACAAAGTCAAGTTTTTCTTCACATCAATGTTTGACAAGGCGCCATTCCGCAGCTACCTAGGCGCACTTATGCACTAGTCGACAGGGTACCACAGAGCCAGGGGTGTAGGCGGTATCTCTGCGGCAGCCGTTGGTGGATAAGCTGTGTCCAGTGTCCCACGCGCAGATCCATGAAGGTAGGGATGCTGAGCGGTGGCCCTCCCCTCCCTCCCTCCCTTGGCCGCCGCCGCCAGCCAGCCCCCCCGCGCTGCTGCCGCCCCCCTGCCGCCACTCTCATCGTAGTCACCACCAAGGTGATCGGGACCGTGACAGTAGGTCCCATGGAACAATTGTTAAGCATACAAGTACACTCCACACAAATAAACTAGTACAACATCTGGTTTTCGAAAGAAACTACTACAGCATCTTGAAGAAGTATGTTTAACATACTTTCATGGAATAAAAATGCAAGGATCATGATATAGACATTGCAGCTAACAGTAGGAGAAAATGGTTTTAGTTATCAGCTGGGCCATCATGGAAGCAGAATATTACTAATACTAACATAATTAATGATAGAATGCAAGAAAATGAGATTGATTAGGTGAAAATTTTGAAAATCTTACCTGTTTTGGAGCAGGTCCTGCAGGAATTTGGACCAACTTTGATGTAACTTCCACAATCTTTTACTGGCAGGTATTTCATTTTGCCCAGGTGAATGATGTTTTTCTGGCCACAAGTGAATCCTTACTCCAGAACAAGGGGCAAGATTTGTTACAAAAACAAAGTGTCCTCTGCCGTTTGATCCCTTCCACATGAAAATAGAAAGCTTATTCATCATATGCAGCAGTACTTCGCATAAGGTTTCTTAATGCTAAAAACACATACAGATAGCGCAGCGGAGGGGGGTGGGGGGCTAGAAGGCCAGTAACCTACCAGCTTTTTAATATCTAACCATCTTCTCCTGCCATCCATGGCTAAAACGGTAACTGAATTTGACTGAATATACAGGTCCTTTTCAAGGCCATCACCAGTCCATTGAGTGGATGGTGGGCAAGAAAGTGAACCTTTTCTGTGTAGTTCTACAAGAAAAATATATCAATATATTTAGATAAGAAAAATGATATGAAAGTCTGCTACTAAGTAAATGGACAAGACCCTATAATTAACCTCTAGGGTTTAATCAAATTTCATTGTCTGATTCCTGGGAGATCAGAAGTATGAATGCTTGGCAGGTGGCTGTTTTTGCATACGAACTTGAAGTCTTGAACTATAACTCTGTAATTCCAGTGTCTTGGTAATGAATTTAGGTTTACCGTTGTGGAAAAAACACATTTGATTATGAAATGCTAGTCATGGTTTATACATAGCCTTTAGTCCCAAGCTAGTTGGGGTAGGCTAGAGATGAAACCCATATGAAACAGTAAAAAAGAACGTAATATATGATAAGTTAGTAAGTTATATAAACTAAAAATTTTGAAAACTATCATATTATCTATTCTATATGCAATATAAATATGCTATAAGTAGCAGTTTGACATCCTCTCTCTGCAGCACACAAAGTACCAATTCCATGAGCCTCATGTTACAGCAGTGTTGCACCAATGTGTTGCTCAAATTAATAAATATCTTAAAATGGTAACATAATCTATAGCAAAGAAGCCATCTTAGTAGATTATAAAAATCCATATTAATCGAAGAGGTGACAAAACAATTGTTTACACAACAGAATGTTTACAAACACAAATAGTTTTATGAAAATGATAAATATGATTTTCAAAATTTTCTACATGGATTTCAAATCCCGACCAAGAACTATGTGCTTATTCATTACATAAATAATTCAACTTCTAAGCAAACAACTTTCTAATTGATCCAACTACAAAGGACTTAAGGAGGTAAAGAATGAGCTATACCACCAGCATCCTGATTCTCATTGGCAGGTAAATTTTGGGACATAGGAGGGACGCGGGTCATTGAACTCAAAGACTGAGGAACTGCACTTTGGAGCATTTTTGTGAACACAAAAACTCTTTTTTGTGTGCTTGAAAATGGCTGTCTGTCAACAGGATCTATTATGCTAAGAAGAGTGTGTGCAACCTGGACAATGTCAAGTCAACATAAGTACTGATGTTACCACATACTGTAAAGCATTGCGAGAATTTGCTGATGACACATAGTTCCAGACCTGTACAGCTAATTGATTACACCATAGGATAGACTGATGCTCCATTGATAACCAAACATTCTTCATACTAGAGCTTCCTACCATAAAGCCATGAGTAGAAGGCACAATTCCATCCAATGATGCCAACCTTGACCTAATCTGAATAAAAATGAGTTTGAAATTACAATCTCAACTTTCTAAACAACAAACTCGCCAAATATTGAGATCTTGCTTGCATCAACAATTGAACAAAGATGATCTAAAATTACGTGAAATTCCAGACATTAGTGTACAGATATCAGAACCAGTGTTCGAAGAAAATGAAACTAATTAGGCACACATTTAAGCATGAAATGGAGCCATGGCACACACCATCTAGGTCATAGGCATCGAATTAAATGAGGACAAGAGGAGAGGACGGTGAACCAGGGGAGGCGGAACCCATGATGGTAGACCTAGAGTGCTCCATTCGACCTCGGACGTGTGGACAGCACTGCATTAGGCTGAGGACATTAGCCTAGACTAAGTGGATGGGGCATGCAAGTCATTCTTGCCTAACAACAGTAACATAAACACTTATTCGCATTTATTCTGTGTTCTGCCTAGCGCCTTTTACAACCTTGATCAGAATTGGAACCAAAACCAGCAGCCCAACCAGAGAAGAATGGACCTTCATATGGGCTCAGTCGTGCTATTGGATCATTCAAACAGTCCAGCCATCGAACTGCTAAGGTAGATCAGTATGTCAGATCAGCAATTTTTCTGGAAATTACAATGATTGGAGCAGCCCAACATCATGCACCAAAAGATGATGAAGTTTGCCAATGTAGTGTCCAAGTCCAAACATGCATTCTGTGTTCAGAGTTCATGTGGCTAGGCACACTAACTACCAATAGGTGGTCCATTTACCTGAGACCTTGATCAGGTCAATGCCACTAGTCTAGTCTTGTAGAAGTCTAATAATGGAAAAACAAAAATACAATTAAAAATGCCCACTAGAAGCGAAAATCAACGATTTTAATGAGTCTGTTGTGTATTTCTGTTCCAAAATGTGAGGTGTTTTTGTGTACTCCTGATCCAAAATGTAAGGTGTTTTGTTTATGTTTTGTTCTAACTCCTAAGTCGAACTTCTTTTTCCGTCAAAAAAAAAGTTGAACTTCTTTAGCTTGGAGTACTGGACCAAGTTTAAACAAAAATGCACCAGCATATCCAACATCAAGTAAGTTTCATTAAATCCACCATGAAATATGTCTTGATAGTCATTAATTTGGTACTATAAATGTTAATATACTTTTGGATGAACTTGGTCAGAGTTACATTTTGGAAGGACCAATTATTTACTATGTGGAAAAAGGGTCAAAAGAACTTTATTTCAAAATCTTGAAATAGAAGTGATAGATTATTACAGTACATTGCAAAATAATGAATATCAACTTATCAAGACAGATAAGAGAACATGATAATTTACTAGAAGTGTCATGACAGTTGTGCTTTGGTGGCATATCATATATAGATTACAGGACACTAACAAAAAGTGGAACCAAAGAATAGATTGGCATGCAAGAAGTCATAGATCATAAATGATCACAGGAAAATCTTGTCTTGGAAGAAAGCACACGGATAACCAGATCTGTATAAGATTAATGATAGCAGTGAAGTGATACCTGATAATCATGAATGCCACCTGATACAGAGACAACAACCACATTAGATAATTTTGAATTGCTTGCATGCGATACACCAGTATCATATCCCTTTCTCCATTCTTCATTGACACGGGAGAAAAAAAATGACCCAAGGATGGTTGAAGTGCAATGGGTGGGTACCTGGATAAAAATTACGTGACATTTGAGTAACACTTGATGATCCACCCAATGGTAAGAGTTATACAGCAAAGGTGAAAAAAAGCCCCCACTGTCACAAAATAAAAAAAACTACAACAAAAAGGATAACAAAGAGAGCCAGAGAGTACTGGTGCGGGCTGGAAAGTGTCAGTATAGTTTCCACTGCTGATTTCCTCAGGTTTGGGTGGACTACAGCTGCTCGAGCCACAAAACCACCCATCGAATGGCCAACAAGTATAACACTGGATGGCAGGTCACGAGAGGATTGAGCACCACCCTTTGATCTCTCCAAATGTGATTCTTTGTATTGGTCAAGGATCTACAGAGCACAAGATCAACTCATGCTAAATTTCAAGCCCTGAATATAAGTGCACAGCAACGTTGGATGGAAAGTTGGAAAGTTCAGTGCCATAAATTTGTAGCAATTCTAGAATTAAGTGCACAGCAACATTTTGTGTGAACATAGTCATCTTAAACATTTTAAAAATCCAATGTGTGGAAAGCTTCCTATTCGATGGTGACTAAAAGAAAGTTAGATTACGACAGTAATAATGAACAAAGGGTCAAATAGGTAAGCTAAGATTGAATCTTAAAGCTAAAGGTTTGGACTAGTTACCCTGTGAATTGCATAGACAACATATTCAGTATGCTCCTCAAGTATCCGACCATCCATTGCAGAGTGTTCTCCTTCAAGATCAACAGCAAACCAATCCAACATGCGGCCATACCGTGAAGGAATCAAAAAATGTTTGAGTTCATCTACCGGTAAAGTGCTAGATGCTTCCCGGTAAAAGGTGGGCTCAAGTGGACCATTCTGATACGCTTTCGAAAGATTCTGCAGCCAACGACCGAACCTAGATGCCACATACGCCAGTCATCAGTAACAGCAGTACCGTTGGAGCATTAGTAACCCAAAGAAAAAGGTAAAACTCAAATGCGTAACTTGTATAATGTCAGACATCTTTTAATAATCTTTTAATAATTCAATTTGCATAAACTCCCACAATAGCACAATGGGCATAATAGAGATATACCAGACATGATTATGTCCAGTTCGACTATGGACTTCACCAACCAATGCAGATTTGTTTATCACTAAATGAAACACATTTTGATTCCAGAACAAGGTTCTAAACCAAGGACAAAGAAAACAAGAAAGACTTGATCACCTGTTTGTAGCTTCCTCCGTTGCCGGGAATGAAGAGCACGGGCACGCCTCTAAGTCCTCTAATGTGCTTGGCAAAGTCGATCTGCTTCCAGCCCTCGTGGTACAGGAACAATCCATACCTATCCGAGGAGATGTTCCTGGGCGTGGCGGCGATGGGGATGTAGGTCGGGTACATGTAGGTCATGACGCAGCCATTGGGCACCGGGCGCAGCAGGCGGCTGAGCGCTGCAAGCGCGACCCAGGCAGAGAAAAGCAGGACGGCCCCAACCCTGCAGCTGCCCCGGAACCCGCCGCCGCCGCCGCCCATGGGTAAGAGAAGCTCGGACCAGTCGCTCCGAGATCGAGCTAAGATCAGAGAGAGAGAGAAACCGTGGAGACTCCGGATCACGGAAGAGATCTTGCACCCTGAAGGCAGCTCGGGGGGATCCGGGCACCGGAAGAGGGAGGCGGGAGCGGCGGTTCCACGGGAATGCCGCTGCCAATCGCGTCCTGCGGAGAATTCGCAGAGGACGGGTGGTGGAGATGTGCAGGTGGTAGTGGGGCGGTGGTGCGAGGGAAGCGGCGGCGATGAGGGAGCTTTGCTCTCGTGCTGCCTTTGGAGGGGGAGTCGCGAGCCGAGATCGCCGGCTCGTGGGGCCGACAGGCAGTGGCTGTCGGATCTGAAGCAGGGCGGACGGACGGCGGCGGCAGCCCAAACCGAGGCCGCCGGACGCCGGAGGTTTTGCACATCTCGCGAAAGTCAAATAATCTCAAACTTGACTAAGGGGTAGGGCCCGTTTAGTTCCATAATTTTGTCAAAATTTTTGGAGTTTTGGCTCACTTTTTTTGTAAAATGGATCTGCATTATGGTATAAAACAACAAAATTTTTGGCATTTTGCATTTTGTATTTGGGACTTAAGAGGCCCAAAACAGAGAGAAAAAAAAAAATGTATGGGGGCATGTGCTATGTATGCATGGCTAGATTTTTAGCATGTAACTAAACACCAAGGTGAAATTTTTGGTATTTCCCATTTGTTACATCAGAATATTTGGCATTTGGCATTTTGCACTCCAAAGGCATTTAAATACATCCTAAATTATAAAAAATGGTATTGACATTTGTATCTCTTAATAAGATTAGTATGAAAATATATGGTGTCTTGAGTGCAAACCAAAAATGCTCTTATGGTTATACCTTTGACTTGAGCCCTTTTTGTTTTTTTAAAAAGCTTTATTATTTTCTCCAAGTTCAAGCACTTGAATAATCTTTTGGATCGTATTTGGGACTATGCATCCACCACGACCTCCATGCTTCACCACTTGGCTAGGATTCATCTCAAGCTAGATCACACTTAAGCATAGAGATTAGTCATAGGGTTTCATCAATTAGCCAAAACCAAATCATCCCAGATAGCAAGGGCTCATCTCAAGAGGTACTAAGCGAAGGTGAAGGGCAAGCGATGGCTTGAGGACTGAGGTACCATGGCTAAGGTAAAGAGGAGAATACTTTGCATTGAGTCGATGAACTAATTGAGCTATGAGGAGTCATATTTTACTAAGGATTTCAATCATCAATGAAGTGACTTGAAGCCATGAATTGAACTCATATATGTTGAAATGGTTCAAATCATATGCTTAAGGTGTGTTTCTAGAAGAGATGAAAGGTGATTACAACCCGTTATGAAGTGATATTAAGAGAAGACATGGCATATGTAGATACTAAACACTCAAGTGGTTGAAATGTTTCTATTCTCTTGATCTTGAGTATTGGTATGTCGTACTGTACCAAGGGGAATGCAATACAAATCATAGACAAGTCTCAAGTTCTTAAACTATCCGAACCCAAATGCTAACATGAGAGAAACACATAAGCACAACACTTTCACTTATTGATCTTGGGGCTTGTTCTCTGCTGGGGTGGATTAGAGTGGAAGTTGAACACTTGTGTATTGAGATAAATTCGATAACATCGAAATAAGGCATCCAGTGGGTTGTCTACGTAGCAGGAAGTTCGTGCCACACTTTTTCTTTTAATCTAAAACGTGAAAACTCCACTGCATTCTTTACCAAATCATACTAAGAACAAGCTGATAGAGCTATTGAATTAATAGGAATTTTAGCTCATCTATTCTGATTTATCATTTTGGACATATGTGGCATTGTGAATAGGCATCCAGGTATAACTACTGTTTGTTTTGATACTTTGGCTATCTATGTGTTGTGCTTGGCTGTCAATTTATTGTCCCTTCAAATTAGGGTTAGGCCTCAATATCAATTTTTGAAAAAAAAAAAAAAAAGATCTTTTCTATTCGGCGAGACACACTCTCTCTCTCTTCCCATACTTAAAAATCAGAGACTCGTTTTAACCATGTACACACCTTTTTCTGGAGAAAGGGGTATATTCACAATTTGTGTGAACGATCTTTTTTTTTTTCCATTGAGTTGACATTGGATGGCGCTCGACAAGACAAGAAGTTTTCCATTGATCTCTGCTTTCTGTGTGTGTGTGGTTGAATTGATCTCACGAAATTTTGTGGGCAATGAATGAAAGCGATACTTTTGCCGAAATTTGTGATGTTTTGTTATCATTTGGATCCTTTTTACTTTCTTTTTGCCTCATCTTTTTAATTTTTGGTTCTAGGCTCTCCCTACTGGGAGCTATGTGACGATAGAGATGGCTCCTCCAACCCTGATGCAGATAAGAAAGGATTGGATTCTGAGATGAACATGCTAAGGACTTATGTTTCAACAATTCTTTTGATTGGCATCATCAACTTAACATTCTTATATGAGAACGTATCCTGTGCGCACACCAACCTTATATGCAACCGCGCACACCATCCATCTAGAACATCCATCCCATCCGAGGGACAACAGCGTGAGCATGGGATTTTTTTCATTTTGGCGCCCGCAACCCCCGGCAAACCCCCCCCCCCCGCGTGCGGCCTCATCGACTCAAGCCTCTAGGGGGGTCCGCGTCTGTATGCCAAGTGTAGGATCGGACCACCGCCACCAGCCAGATCCGAGGCGCCGCCCACCGCCCGGGCTTTTTGGATGCCGCCCGACAAATCGACGCCGACAAATAGACGGGCCGCCCGGCCGGAGATGAGCCGGAGATGACGACGCCCGCCTGTCTGAGAACCGCTGGTCACTTGGATGTCAATGACTTGGCGCCCGGTGTCGATGATGAGCGTACATCCAAGTGGTGGGCATGTACTGATCCATGTGCGTTATCCGACGCTTGGTGCCGTCGGATGAGCGGCGTAAGTCCAGCGGTGGCCATGTACTCGATCGATCCATGCGTGCGTACTTGCTTGAAAAGCTTGATATAAAAAAATGTCACAATCTTATTACAATAGAAATATTGACGACGCCGCTGCCTCCAGGTGTAGAGCTAGGAGTGTCGATCCCCGTCTCTCAGGTCTCTGCCGTCATGTCCTCCTGGAGATGGAGCCCGCATCGGCGCACACACCTCGTCGGAGTTGCAAAGAGCGATGAAGATTCCTATGATTGGAATGATCTTTGAAACACTTGCAGAGGTGGAGGAGTTTTACAAATCATATGCACATGATTCTGGCTTCTCTGTTCGTATTGGTCATCAAAAGAAGGAAAATGAGGAAATATCAATCAAGCGGTACCTCTGTTCAAGGGCAGGGTTCAAGAAGGAGGACCAAAAATTCTTAGTGATGCATCCGGAAAAAAAAGGACACGTAATGTGATGGGCGAGATGCGGTTGTCGGGGCACATATCATCATCGGCCTTGATAGTGACAAGAAATATCGACTAGTTTCAAACTTTTAATGATCGAGGAGCACAACCATGATTTCGTGTCGCCATATAAGAGACAGTTTCTACGATCGAACCGTACGGTTAGTGCGAGGGCAAAGAGTACCTTGTTCAATTGTCATAAGGCGAGCATGAGTACGTGACAGGCATACCGACTTCTCCATGTCAGTGAGGGTGGGTTTGAAAATGTTGGATGCATGTTGAGGGATTTGTAGAACTATTATCATAATCTCGGTACCAAAATCAAGGATGGAGATGCGGAAATATTTGTGGGGCAAAGAAGGAAGTAAATTCTACATTCTTTTATGACTTTATGGTTGATGATCAAGGATGACTTGTTCGTGTCTTTTGGGCAGATGCCATGTGTAGGAAAAACTATAGAGTTTTTGGTGATATCATTTTGGTAGATGCAACATATACCACTAATCAGTATAATATGAAATTTGTGCCATTTACTAGAGTCAATCATCACTTGCAAAGTGTTTTCCTCGGGGCAGCATTCATGGATAATGAAAAGATCGAGTCATATGAATGGTATGTTGCGGACCTTTTTGAAGGCTATGGGTGGAGTAGCACCTCATATGATCATAACAATCGAAGATGCGAGCATGAAGGCTGCTATTGCTCATATTCTCCCTGATACAGTTCATAGGCTTTGCATGTGGCATATCTTGGGAAAGGTATCTGAGAGGGTGGGACCAAAAGTTAACGATGATCAAGAGTTGTGGAAGTTATTAAACAGGTGTGTGTAGGGCTCTAAAACTTCAAATGAATTTGAGTCTCAATGGAATTTCATCATAACAAAGTATGGATTAGTGACAAATGAGTGGTTTTCCACAAAGTTTGATATTCGCCAATCATGCATTCCGGCATACTTCATGGACATACCTCTAGCAAGACTCCTTAGGACTACTCAACGATCTAAGAGTGCGAATTCTTTTTTAGCCGTTTTATTAAAACGAAAATTGACATTTGTAGAGTTACGGCTAAGGTTCGACATGGCTTTGGAGTGCCAGTGCCAAGAGGAGTTGAAAGCCGACCATGCAAGTATTCACAACATTTGCAAATTGATGACACCATGGCCCATGGAGAAGCAATGTAGTGCGATATATACACATGAAGTTTTCAAAAAATTTCAAGAACAACTCATAATTGCAAGAGACCCTTTGCATCACTCAAGGGTTTTCGGTGTGAAGATAAGAAAATTGTCAACATCAGCGACCAATCTGAAAAGAGCAAGTGGTTGAGTTGAACAAGTCGAACATGTTTTGCAAAGTGCTCTGTAAATATTATGAGTCCTACGGCTTCTCGTGTCGTCATATCATACAAGTGCTTAGAACTGAGAAACAAACTGGCATACCTTCGATTTATATTATGAAGAGATGGGACAAAAGAAGTAAAAGGTATGTATTTTTTTATTCTTTTTAAGCTTATTTTATTGGGAACAATGATCTTCAATTCGTTATGTTGGTTTTGTTACAGGAAGTATTATTTGATGATTTGTTGACATTTATGCTAACGACATCGCTAATATAGCTAACTAGCATAGCAAAAGCAACTACGCAGAAACTACCCCTACTAAAGCTAGGTGGCAACCACTATAAAAGCAATGACCCCAAACAGTGCTGGTATTATAACAATCATTAAGCCACTATAAACTAGTCAAAGGATAACCTATACTTCTAGTAAAGAGGGTTGTCAATCCACTTATGCAACTAGACAGTATAACATGGCATAAAATAATATGACTAGGCAGGGATGGAATAAGATAAAGAATATAGAACAAGGCTCTACAAGCGGATAGAATAATAAATACCATTGTAGCATTTTAAAAAGTGCAGTGTCAAATCCACATGGAAAACAACTATTACTTACTTAATGCGTAATACTAATAAAGTCCTTATATATGGAATGTCTATAACCAATAATGATAATGATTCTACTCAACAACAGGGTTAACGCCACATGAAATAATAATAAACATAAAGATATATATGATAAATGCTCAAGAAGATAAATGATAAATACAGGGATCAAGCCATCATGAAATGATAAAGATTCAACAGAATATTCTAGTCTAAGGACTCACATGGGCAATATAAGGAAAACTTATGTGTAACTATCATCACATGTTATTGCTAAACACTAATTAGTGCAAACATCTAGCTATCATGGCTACTACCATTACTTCATATCAAACTTAAGGATCATCAACTAGGAAGGATTCAATAATGAGATCTTCACCTTCTTCGAGACACATGACCTACCGCTCACTACATACGGAGGGAGGATTATAGAAGACTCAATAGAGTCAGAACCTCTATGAACTACCCCATGACTCGGCATATAGCGGGCATTTGCGGATATAACATATATAAGCACCACGCTTACATACATTATAACACCTATCTTGCACGTTACAAGATGAGGGCTATACAATCCTAAGCATGCAATCCATAATAAATAAATAACTCTACTAGACATATTAAAGCAAATGATAATATAATGAAGATAAAGAACAATATCATAGATGATCATTGAGTAATGAATATACGAAATATATAAATATATCAAAAGAGTATAACAATGTACCTATGAACACCTTGACAGAATCGAAGCTCAAGTCTTTCTATGCTTGGATCTCCTTCTAATCTATTACTAAGTAGCCAATCTCTCTAGAACTAGAACTATTCGAGGAACTAGGGTTTATGGCTCGGACTTGATCTCTAGAACTCGGGTTTTGATCTTGATCTTGAATTAGGGTTTCGGGGGTAGCCCTGCCCTTCTTTATAGCCCCATAGGATGAATCTCGGCCCTTGGATCAAACCGACTTGATTGGACGAACTAGATCAAGTCCATAGGTCGGTTGTAGGAAGATTCATAGAAGCTCAACATGTGGCTTCACGAGGGTGTCGTCGCGGCACCCGCCCGCCGGACCCACATGTAAGAGTGTGGGCTCTGGCCTTGGCGAGGTGTCTTGTCTTGTCATTTAGACCCCTGGAAATTGTACTAATCGCCTTGATTTGGTCCTTTTCTTCGGTGTCTTGATTTCTCCTCTTTTCTCTCTGATTTTTCAGGTTTTTTTCAGAGTTCACCTGTAAAACTAAGTGTATACAAAACTTGTGGAAATTGTTAGTATAAACCCTATCTTTTATTTGTTCTTGTCCTCATATGTTCTCTTCTTTCATAGTAAAAAGTTGACAATAACTACCGTCAACATGCTCCCCAAGCTTACCTTTTGCTAGTCCCTTAGCAAAACATATAAACTATAAAATAAACTTGGATCAGGAGTTGCTACGATACTTTCATTCTTATAGAGTACACATGCTTTCAAAAAGAGACTCTACTCCGGACTGGATAAACTAATTCTGACTTCAAACTCTTTCTTTTACCAACTATGGTGCTTTTACTCTCACTTAGGTACTTGAGCAATTGAAAGATAGAACAATCAAGTCAAGCACTATGTCTCAAGTCTTCGGTCACTAATATTCCGGAGTTTTTATAAATTTTGCAAATAAAACTCAGAGCTCTGTATTGAATGGCACTCTCAATCTCTCAATATGTGGTATTTATGGATCCTCACTAGGCATTAATATTAGTTGCCTTCTCTGTTGAATATGTGGTATTTGTGGAACAAGGCTGAGTATTAAGCCTTTATATCTCTCTGACTCACTCTCTCTCTAAGTATTGTCTATGTGTAGCTCATAGGAGTGGCACTCTTAAAATAATATCGCATATCTGCAAAGGATATCTCTATAGTTCAAACAATGGATCCATAGAGAGTTCAGCTAATCAAAACAGGTATAACATGTGTATGGAATATGGTGGATAGGTGTATATTTGGTGGCTAAAACTAATTCTACTTTTACTCCTTTGATGATAGAACAAATCTCTCTTTTGGAACTTGGAAACTTTAACGAGAACTTTTGGGCTGCATACTTTTCTTTTTTTTTTTTTTTCTTTCGAAGGCGGGCATCTAAGTACCATTGTTTTTATATTTGGACACTTGTCCCTTTTTTACTCTCTTTCTTTTTCTTCTTTTTTTAGCAGCAACCCAAATCTCTTTCCACTGATAAACTTTTTGAGAGATATCAACAAAGACATTTTGGAGTAAATAAACATGGGCTTCCTATAGTTTCATGGGGTGCTTATTCTCAGTGTAGGAATGAAACAAATAAATGAATATATATGTGGAAAAAGCATGGTATTGTTATCACTCCCAATGTAGGAATAATGCATAGGCGTGTAAGTGGAAGGTGTGTGGATAGAAACTTGTCTTTTCATGGTAGAACTCCTTATAGGTAACAACAAAGCTTGAACTACTCAACCCAAAGCAAATAGCATATGTAACTAGAATGTTTTCCTAATCTAATGATTATAAATATGGCTTTGGCGAGGGAATTTAGCACTCTGCCAAACAAGAGTTCATCATGAAAGATTTTAAATTTTCAAAGCAAATCTCTAGATATAGTTTCACAAATGACAAGATAAATAGCATGCTCAGACTCTCTCATATCATATCTCCCAATTACCTAGACTTAGATCAAGTGTATGCTACCCACAAGTTAGGTATAGAAAAATTTGAAAGCGGGACAAATATATCCAAAAATTAGAGGAGTTTCTAGTTAAAAACAAGGTACTAAAAAGAATTAGAGTAGAGCAACTATTCATAATTTCCAAGACTAACTTTATTTATTCTAACTAACACTTATTA